>CM034152.1:224963001-224973403 GCA_019776745.2 Taxus chinensis
CAAAATAGTGTTCGCATCACATGCCAAAGCAATGTATATCCCATGCATTATGTAGTGCACATAAAAGTGTTTAGTTGTTGTCCACTTTTCATATTAAAAGTTACACGATTTCCTTAAAAGCAAACATGACCAAAGACACAAATAATGTCAATTTTTTAAATGTGAATTTGATTCCAAAAGTGATTATTTTACACTTAATATAGTCGGTGAATAATGTGAAAAATCAATTTTCGATTAACCGTAGACTTAGAATTCACTTTGAGTAGTCATAGATGCTCTTATCTAAACTTCAAATTCTATAGCCTGGATCTTTAGGTACTATATAGAGAAGACTCTAAGCAATGGTGTGATTCATTTTCAATGAATTTTTAGGTGTGTTTAAGTTTAACGCTTTTTGACTGGAGCTAGAAACTATGGTATTAGAGGGATCCCACTTACAAACATCCATAATAAAATACCCCAAACACTCTACTAAACCAACAAAAAGACATAAAATCTTGCAAGCATGCAAGACAGAAAACAAAAGAAAATGACATACAACGAATTTTACAAACAAAAAAAACAAACACAAGTGAGGAAAAACCATTCAATCACATAATGAAGGACTTACACCATCTAGTAGGATGATTGGGACCCACATCTTCTTTCCTCCACAATTGCACCAATTAGGTAAGTCTGAAGTGAAGGTTATATAAGAAAACTCCCATCTTCTTGCAAAAAAACTATTCGTTGACTCTGACTCTAGACCCATTTGTTTCCAACAGTCCGAAAGATCCAATTTATGGATTCTGCTACCTTCTAAAATCCCAACTGAGCATGCCCAAGAATGGTTGAGGGGATTACATGAGCCTCCACATTCCTGAGGACCAAATAGAAATGACACGCGAGCATCAGCTAAAGGACAAAATCCTTTCCTTATTAAAAATGGCAAACAGGTGTGTGAAACTAGGCTAAAATCTCCAACGATTATCCAACTTGCAAACGCTAATGGGGTTTGAAAAAATGAGGGAAATTCCTTGACTTCCACCTATCCTCTGCACCAAAAGTAGCCAAGAAACCAAATCCACGATCCACCTCAGAATTCACCCTATCCCTAACAGAAGCAATCAAATACTCCTTTCACGGACCTTTCAATGGCTTCACATATGCACCCAGATTCGATTTAGCCCACAAAAAGTTGCATATGCGAGCCTAGATTCCTTCGAAGAAAGCCCATCTCTCTCTTAACACCATTAAAAAAACTAGGTAGCAGGCTATTCATTATGTGAAAACATTTATCACGACAACCACTTCCTCCCACCAAACAATCCTGTGAATTTGGAAGAGAAAACAAATGCCACAAAAACAACTAATTGCATCCTGATCTCCCTTCCTGAGTAATAAAGACATTAAGTTCCTCCCATGTGACAGGACCTTCTTTCCTCATAATACCCTAGTTAGCTAAACAACCAACTGTGGAATTGAACTCCCTATAATTATGAAATAGCTCCACATGGAGGATCCTTACTCACCAAAAAAGATAATATTATTAACGAAGTATTCCAAAATGCACGAAAATGCTTTACCTCTCCTAACATCACTAATCACCACTTGGGAATCCCCTTCAATAAAAAGTATCCAACCAAGATTCATAGCTAGTTTGAATCCCTTCAAGTAAGGCTTGAGCCCAACTTCATGACTAGTCCCATATTTAAAGGAAAGGATCCCACAATCACGAATTCCCTTCTCATTCCAATGAAACACCTTGCTCCGATTAGCATTAGATTACCTTTTGATGCTCCATCGAGTTTTAACTTGTAAAAAGACGAGGGAAGAGGGGGGGACGCCATATCTCACCTGTTGCCTGAGAAGAGATTTTCTGAAACCTAAACAGACCCTTCTTGAGAATCATCCCCAGATGGAAATTTAATTAAGAGCCAAGATGACACAACCCCATGAACATCCATAGAGGAGAAACGAGAGACATCTGTATTTCACACTGACATTTTAATAAATGAAATTTCCAGCTTACAACATTGTGAAAAGATATGAGGAAAACTCCTGACAATTCTAAGATTTCTCTCCCACTAGATGTGCCAAAGGAGGAGAATGGGGACACTTAACGAAATGGAGCTAAGACAACCACCTTGTCCAAAATCTAGCCATGAAATGAGCGTGTCTTTTATATTCCTTTCCTAAAACCAAGCTAAGATGAGATGAAGACAGATCCGGTTCCAACACTGATAAGAGAATGGATAGTAAAGCAACTAATGATTTATATCTTCTTCGGCTTCTTGAATAAAACACACTGAGTCAGACCAACATAACCCCACTTTTTCCCTCTTTATTGCATAGCTATTTTACCTTTAAAAACCAACCAAATGAACACCCCTACTTTAGGAAGAATATTTGAATCCCACAACCTAACCAGCTGGGGGCAATGATCCCTTCTTTGGATGCCCACCATTTATATCTTTCCTAACCGATCGAACCAATTCTAGGAGCCACCAACACAAAGAGTTATTCTCTGGAACACTAAGAGATTTTCTTTCCATAAGATCATGTCTTAAAATGTCTATAAAATATGAGATATTAGATATTTGGATCTTTCCAAGATGAGGACGATCGAGAACCATCTGCCACCGACAAGCCATAATCCGCTACCTTGATTCCCCATTTTACCTTTGAAGCCTTCATACTTTCATGTAATTTTTGATTCAATGAAAGTACCAGATGAATGCTCCAAGAATCATCACAAATAAAAGTTGAACGAGGGGGCACATTTCTGATCTCAGGAGGAGAGGAGATATAGAGACTAATTCCTGCAAGAACTATGAAAAAATTCCACATATGGAGCCATGAGGAACCTCCTGGTAGAAAAATACCAGCTCGGACCTTTCCAACCCCTGAGACTTCTTCCTGAACATATAAATTAAAAACTACTCATATGGAGTGGAAGAAGCCCCCATAAATGTTTAGCTCATAAAGCAAAAATTTTGTCATTTAGATTCATAATTACTCGCCTCTCCTTAGCTTTAAGAAGGGCATGTGGTCCCCTTCACTAAGGGAAATTTCTCTCATTTTTATTTCCATTCCAGATTTAAAAAATCCTGAGAATATTTTCAATTTCTTTATTCACGGTTGAAGGAAGAGGGTGCCAGGTGCATCCTGCAACATATAGGTCGATGATAACATTCAACACCAAGATAATAAGCATAATCCGCACACCAAAAGTTAGCCATTTACCTTTTAAAGTGAAATATGGGCTTGATGAGACCTCACTAGATCATTCCACAAAGTTGATCCACAAACACCCACAAAAAGGGGTATCCCTAAATAACTTCTAAGGTAGATAACCTTTCACAAAACCTAAAATATTCAAAGATCAGCATTTGCAACCTAGGGGGCCATATTCAAAAAATAAGATCAATATTTTACCAGGATAATCACTTGCCTAGCCGCTTCTGACTAGGCCACATCCAGAAATCACACAAAAAATCTTAGCTTCCTCCATAGACAATTACCAAAATAAAGGTATCATCAAAAAATTGTTGATGTGTGATTGGACCATTTCAAAGTGTGTTCAAGACACTGATTTTGTAAGCTAATAGAGCACCCTTCAGCATGTCATAACTAATTTTGACGTCATTTAAAATTAAATAAATGTGATTTTAAAAAGGGTTCTTTTGCTGATTATCACACGCGCCATGATCATCTATCGTCATGATCGTTTTGGTTTTCCATTTTGAGTGAAAACTACTCCCGACAGGTCGCAAAACCGCATAAATAACTAATTAATTAAATTTATTTACCCTTTAGTTAATAAAATTAATTTATTCTTTTTTGGTTTTTTACTTAAATAAATATTAATAAAATTATTAAATATAAATCAGACAAGTTTTTTTAATTTAGGGGAAAATAAAAATTCACTTACTAATGCCGAGAATGCCAAATTGGCTTTACGCCATTGCATTTCCCTTTCACGGAAAAATCTTCTTTTTACCTGTTTATGAATTTCTCCACTAATTCCAAACCCAACCGGGATGGAAAAATAACAAAAATATCTCCCCAATTTCCCACAGGGGGAAATAAATGGGAATTGCCAGCTGTTTTGCCACTTGCCATGGAAAACGATTGAGCTTTTTCCATATTTCCCTGGAAATTAATAACACTACCCGAAAGAGAAAGAAATGGAAATCTGGTTATTTAAAGAAAAAAAAAAAAAAATAGTATAGGAACTCTTTAATATCGTAAAAAATCCTCTGTGAAACTTCTGTGGAAGAAGGCGTGCGTAAGAGTTTAAGGCTCTTTATTTCTAACTTTTTTACTATTTCCCAAATTCCTCTATTTCCCCCAAACATTGCCAGCTAAATATTTTTCCAAAAGATTCATATTCATCATAGGTTTTGAAGGAGAATTTTTTCAAGCTTTCACCACTTATGGAAGAAAAGTTGTATCCACAGCTGTCAAAGAAAAGAAACAAGTAAATTTCCACGCATTGGTAGAACAGAAGAAATATTCAAAGGAGCATTAAACTCCATGCAACAGAATATTTCACGGCCAATATCAAAAATCCCAAGGTTCTGTCCATGCTTTTTGTTTTTATTTATTTTACTGCAGCAGTACATGCCATGGGAAAGGAAAGAAAAAAAAAAGCAACAAGAAAAAATCAAACAAAAATGCGGTTACGTGGGTGTTGCTAGGAAGGAGAATAAAACCGACGAGTTGCTTGGTAAAAAAATATTTAACAAAAAACGTCTACGCATTGAGTTGAGGAGAAAATTTCAACAGCACACGTTTTTTAATAACAACAGTTCCACATGTTGGAGGAGGAAAAAACTCCACCAAAACATAAGACAAAAGCAAAATGCTCACGCCAAGAGTAACGGAACTGATCCAGCATGCATTCACCAAAAAGATTCATCCACACAGATCCAAACTAAAAGCATGCACTTTCCCAGCGAGCAGAAAGAAGCAAAGGGCAACACAGGGGCCACAAGGCACAAAGAAAGCCAAATAGACAGGAAACCAAGGAAGCCAAAACAAAGGCCCAGAAAGGAAGACACAAAAAGCCACACAAGGGAGAGAGGAAGGCCAGGGCCGGAGAGAGATCACGGGAGGGAAACGGGGGACCAAAAGGGGCAACAGTAGGAGAATAGAGACAGAGAGAGAGAGAGAGAGAGGGGAGAGAGAGAGAGAGCAAAGAGAGACAGGAGACCAGAAGAGAGAGAGAGAGAGAGAGGAGAGAGCAACAAAGAAAGAAAAATGACTAATGATAAAACGATGGAGGCTGATGAAAAAGAACAAGTCGTGGTGTATCTATCAAAGTAATCAACTTTGGAGCTCGATATATCCGGAAGATAAATGATTTTTGAAAACCAATCATTCCATGATTTTAATCATTGTAAGGTGATTTCATACTCATTTGAAAATGCACAAAATCTCATTTGATATTTTTCATGGAGACAATCGCGCGCACAATTTTCAACCTATCAAGGAGATTGACTTTGAGAGTCAATATTTTGAACTCTGACAACCATCAAGAGAAAAGAATGATTTATTTGGATTCTCTCCACATTCATATGATCCTTCCAAGGTTGTCGATTCTAGTATAATGTTTGATTCTTTTCCCCTAGCTAAAACCAAACAAGATTTTTGCAGTTTTCCACTTGCAATTTTCCTAGCAAGTTTCAGAAGAGGTCAACTCTTGACCCTTTAATATTTTATTAAAGAATTTGATTGGGGAAAGGAACAAAACATCTGGCACGTAAACTTTTGGACCTAATAGACTCCTCATCTAGTGAATATTCTCATACCAAGATTTTTGTTATTTTCCAAGGGCAGTAGTTTCAGAGGTGATTGTGTATTTTGTAAGAAGGAAGTAAAACGAAACACACTTTCTATCAAAATCATGTCATCTTAAAAAAAATGATGTTGACAGTATTGGTTCAAGGATTCTACACACCTAATGCTCAATTTAGAGTATGAGAAACATCGCAATACCAACTTGGGGACACGTCGACGTAAGTTTGCGTTATCTGATCGTAAATCACCAAAGGTGGAGCAAAAAATTTTACATCGGCAGTAGTTAGTTGTTCCGACGGTCTCTATGCACGACAATCTTCCCAGTGTCTGTATGAGTCCTGAAGTGGTCATCCACTTGTTTGTGGGAGAAACAGGATACTTGCATGTGTGAAATTTAACTCAAAACAGCTCCGAGGGGTGACCACAATGTGAGTTCTCGGTCTCATTTCATGGTGCCGACTCTTGTCGATAGTACCAATGGATACACCTATGACTTCTTATTATGTGGTATAGGATAGCTATTGGAAAAAGGTCTCTTCAGATTCAAAATCGTGGTTATCGATAGAGATTGATAATGGGGGCAAAGCTTGGCTCTAATCAATGTATCTTCTTGATCGCGTGTGGCGGATCTATTTCGAAAAAAGGCCCAATGACAAGTGAAAATTGTTGTGGCTCATTCAGTAAGGCCACATTATTCAAGAATGTCCCTATTAGACTATCAGTTAGTTAGCGGGTGTGATATCGTCAGCCAATCTTAAAGTGGGCATTCTCGATTTGAAAAGCTACAAAGAGCTGGCTTCTGATAAGCCAAGGTGGCGTAACGAACTACGGTCTCGCGACAAAATGAATAATTCCACAGTAGTAAAGGTGATTTAAGTGAAAAATTGTGGTGTAATTGTGATGTAAATGCTAAATAAGACAAAATTATAATACTAGGATTTTATCAAATGGAGTCTGGATGATTATTCAAGTTTCAAGCTCGACTTCTCTTGTCATCCCGAGGATACAGAGCATGATCAATGAGTCATTCTTCATATGACCAGGATAGGCAGACCTCTTGGCCTAATGATAAGGCAGGAGCCTAGTGTTGATCTAGGTTACACATGTTGAACTAAGAGTTTGGTGTGTGTGTTTCTAAGTCATTAGTGGGTCCACATGTACCCCATTAAAACTCTTATTTAAAAAGAGAGGTTATTGTTTAACTCACTTTTTGAAAAACTTTAGATAACCTTAGTTGATTTTATTTTTAGTTGCTTTTAGAGCTTGGTTTTTGAAAAATTCAAAGAATTTAAGAAGCCCTCCTACTATTTAATTATAGTAACCCTAATAATATAACCAACTTTTGGGTTATAAAAGGACAGTGGAGGTCATTATAAGGGGTACTTTGAAGAGAGGAGAGATAGAAAAATACTTTGTGTGCAAAGATTGTTTCAAGAAATAATTTGTTTTATTTTGAAGAAATTTTAGAGTTAATGAAATAGGAACTTGTGTCCCACTCATTATCTATTATAGCATTTGGTGTTGTTTATGTTAATAGATGTTAATGTTAAAATCTTGCCATTGTAAATATTGTTTGGATATTATGTCAAAAATATCTTAATATTTGTGTTCTAGTTCACCAATGATCAAGCACTCAAGTCTATTACTTTTCTCCGTGTGTTCCCTTTTACGATTTCTGTTAGTAATGAAACTGGCTGTATTGATTTAAGTATTCGATGTTCTTCCTCGGGAATATTAGGGCTCTTACATTTTTTTACCTAAACTAAGCATGGTTCCTCCATTCATTCTTTTTTCAAGTTTCCCCTTTCATCCCTTCCATTCTCCCTCATTACATTTATTCCATTGTGATCGTTCCAACACACCCCAATACAATTTTGATATGTATCGATGTAAATATAGTTTGGTTTTCAATAAAGGCACCCTCCACCTCATGAGGAGGGACTTCGTTCCATAGACATTTCAGGTCATTACATGGTGAAAATCCATATGTATTAGTTTTTGGCGACTCGCTAAAGGATTCAAGAATTGTTAACTAGGGCCTGGTTAAATCTTAGACTATCCCCTTTGAAAAAAGCTTAGTTATTCAAGGAATCTTGTGCCCAATTGACGATTTAAAGGAGGCATTGCTGCCCAAATTTCAGAAGTAGCTGGGGAAAACTGCAAAAGCCTTGACAATTTATGACTGTTGATAGATTCCATGACTGAGAAATCCTAACATGAATACCATTAGAAGAAGAGCCACCCACACTTGTGGCCCCAGAAGACTCCGAGCCAATGTTACTTTGTTGCCTCATATCAACGCGGGCCCTTTCCACCCAAGGTAATAATCTGATGACTATTAAGGTAACTCCCTATCTCGTAACCAAAATCTTCTTTTTAGATACTCGAGATAGACATATCAAGACTTAGGAAATCTATTGGGGTGTGAAGGAAAAGTGATGAACAGACATCATTTTATCGTTCCAAATCAATATGGGATAACAAAGAAAAATCAAGCTGCAAGAGTTTTAGAGTCATTCATGCGCAAAGGGAGATCAATATAGAGAATTAAAAGGGAAAAGGCGTAGATCTGATACAAAGTTCCAGTATCCTTCATAGTTAAAGACTTCAAAAATAGTAGAACGAGGTTTATTTACATGAGGATAAAAGTAAAAAATCAATTGATCCAGTTTTGATTTCAGAAAAGTTTGGTTTCAAGTTATCTCCTCTAACGAGGAACACTCCCTCCAAATCCGTAAATCTTGTATCAAGTTTTAAAAGAGCAAGTAAGGGAGGAATCATTACAAGTCAAGCAATTGTTCTTGCACATGTTGGTTTGTCTCTGCACACCACCTTTACCAAGATGGTAGTTAACGTACCTTGGGGAAATGCCATATTCCCATTGGCTTTACCAGCTCGACATGACCTCCGATGAGGGCTGAGGAATATTCATCCCAAGTTCGATGGAGATGGGAAGACATCACCTGATGACCAAATTTCCACCTTTTTTGTTGCATGTGCATTTTTGTCAGTAGAATATGAAGATGTTGATGTTTGCCTCTTCATTGAAACATTGCAAGACATTTCGGTGGATTGGTTTCATCATCTCTCAAATGGATGCATTACAAACTGGAATGATATGAAAACTAAGTTTGAAGACAAGTTCAAAACGACAGAAGATGAACATGCCCTTCTTGCCCAACTATCTCAAGAGAAGAAAGAGACAACATAACCCATGAGGAATTTCATGGCAAAGTTCAAAAAAATGGTGAACAAAGTTCCTGCCAAAATTCACCCAAACCTTGACGGACAAAAAATGTTTCTTTATTGATGCACAACAACCAGAAGTGTGCTATCAACTACGAAGAGCTAGATTGTCTACTTTGGAACTTTCTCAATCCTTGGCAATAGAAATTTAGGATGACTTAATCATGGCAATAAAATTCAAGAAAACTTCTCTCAAGTGTAAGTGTCAAGAAACCCCCAATGCTTTTGAGACCATACTCACTAAGTTGGCTAATGATGTGCTAGATTTAAAAAAGCAAGTTGCTCAAAGTAGTAAACCTGCTCCTTACAAAGACATCCCAAGAAAAGGCTATGTTCCCAACAAAGCTAGAATTACAGGTGCTCCAACAAGGCTTGCTATTGAATAATATCCCGCAACTAACTCAAAATGTGATGTTGTTAAGGAATGCAATGATGAATTCAAGTTCGTCTAGGTTGACAAAGAAGAGCTAGACTCTGGAAAATTTGAACCTGAAGTCGAAGAGATTGAAGGAGAAACTAATAATAATTTCTTTGAGTACATTTCAGAAGAAGATGATGAATACGAGGAAATTGTATAAGATATAAATAGTCAATACTTCACTGTCTTCACACGCTCTTAGAAGAAGGATTAGAGTACCACTAATGTGGAAGATAAAAAGAGCTCCAAGAAAGTTCCTGAAGAATTTAAAACTAAAGAAACTTCCAAATAATCCAAGACAAATGAGACTCCTAAAGATTCCAATATGACTGAGGTTCCCAAGGTCAAAACTATTTTTTAAAAAAGAGGATCTTTGTTAATACAATTAGTTGATAAATCAGCTACGAAGAAAGTTTCTTCTTCCACAGCAGTATCGACTAAGCCCAAATCAAAGGTCAAAAGTGAGCCATCATCAAGTTCAAAATAACTAGTATTTGAGACATCAAGTATGGTCATGTTGCCCAAATTTGATATCATTGATCATATCAATAAAAAAAATCCATGTCATAGGTAGAGTACTTGAAGTCCAATAAGGATCAACTACAGAAATTAGTTCACTTTATCAAAGGGGACTCTACTGTTCATTCCTCCAAAGGAATTATGAAAACTATCAAAGACAGGAAGAATTAAAATATTATGGCAGCCACTACACCTTCAAATGAAAAGATTGAACCTTTCTTTGTGTCCTTTCTGATCAACGGATGCAAATTAAGTAATTACATTATAGATTCTAGAGCCTCAGATAATGTGATGCCGAAAAACATAGCACATGCTCTTGGTTTATCTTGTATGAGAACAATCAGATCTTGTTATTCCATGGAAACAGAGCAAGTTCCTCTGATTAGGCAGATTAAAGATGCTCAAATGGTTTTAGCCCAATTTCCAGAGAAGCAA
>CM034152.1:224973903-224993594 GCA_019776745.2 Taxus chinensis
AATAACATTTGTCTAGGATGCTTCTGCCACAAGAGTGTGGGGCTCTTCTTCTATGTATTCATGTAGATTTCTCAGTCAATGGATCTATCAACAAGTCATAATTGTGGTAAAGTCTTTCGCATTTCCCAGCTACTATATGAAAATTTGGATCAATGTCTCCTTGAAAAATCTTCGTTGGGCACAGATTCATTTAATAACTAGAGCTTTTGCAAGGGTATAGTCCTAAATATTTTAACCATCGCTATTAACAATTCTTGAATCCCTAAGCGGCGTCGCCAAAAACTCTTAGCATATGAATTTTCAAATGCATGTAAATGACATAAATGGTATTGGACGAAGTCCCTCCTCAATGAATGTGGGTTCCTTTATGAACACCAAACGATATTTACATCTTACTTCAAAATTGTATGTGGTGGGTGTTTTGGAACATCAAATGGAAATAAATGTACTGCCGGGAGATGGAATTTAACTGCAGGGAACCACATGACCAAGAATGAATGGCGTAGCACATGCTTATTAGTACAGGCAGATCCTCATCATTCACGGAGAAGAACATCGAATAATTAAATCAAATAAAATAATAGTTTCAATTAGCTAACAGAAAAGTAAAAGGAACACCGTGAGAAAGTAATAATTAGAGCTTGATCATTGGAACTAGAACAACACATTTTAATATAGTTGACAATAATTCTAAGACAAATTACAATGCAAGATTTAACATTCACATCTAATAACCCTAAAACTCAAATGCTATAAAGAAGATAATGATGGGACAACAAAGTTCATATTTCAATTAACTCTAAATTTCTTTCACAAAAGAAAACAAATTTTATTTCTTACAACAAATCTTGCACCCAAAGTATTTTCTCTTCTCCTCTCTCAAATAACCCTTATAAATGACCCGCCAACTTCCTGTATAACCCAAAAGTTGTATAAATAGTTAGGGTTTGATATTTAGAATTAAATAAGGGCTTCAAATGACTTTGAATTTTTCAACCAACTTATAAAAGCAACTAAAAATATAAATCACTTAAGTTATCTAAAGTTTTCAAAAAGAGAGTTAAACAATAACATCTCTTTATAAATAAGAGTAATGGGTACATGTGGACCCCACTTAAATGACTTAGAAACACACACAAAAATCTTAGTCAATAATGTGTAACCTAGATCAAGACACCTAGGCTCAATGCCTTATCCATTAGGCCAAGAGTCTGCCTATCTTGGTCATATGAGAATGAACTCATTGATCGTGCTCTGTAATCCTCCAGATGACAAGAGAGTCGAGCTTGAAACTTGAATAATTCATCCAGATCTCGGTTTGAGAAACATCCTAGTATGAGTAATTTTGTCTTTATTTACATTTACATTCACAATTACACACAATTTTTCACTTTAAATAACTTTACATGGTGAATTATTCATTTGTCATGAGACCGTAGTCGTTACGCCACCTTGGCTTATCAGAATCCAGCTCTTGATCTTTCAATTTGAGAATGCTCCAACTTTAAGATTGGCTGACGAAGTATCACAAACGTCTAAACTGATAGCTCTAGGGACATGCTTGAATATGTGGCCTTAACTTGATGATCCACACAATTTTCACTTGTCATTTGGCCTGTTTTTTCGATGAATAAATTCGCCCACACAACGATCAAATGAGATAATTTGATGTAACTAAGCTTCCCCCCATTATCAATCTCTATCGATCACCACGGATTTTTGGAATCTGAAGAGACCTTTCCAATAGCTTGACCTATACCACATAAAGGAAGTCCTCTTGATCCATGGGTACTAATCGACAAGCGTCGGCACCGTGAAATGAACCGGAGAACTCACAAAGTTGCGGTCACTCCTTCGGGAGCCGTTGGAGTTAAATTGCCCCACTATTCAAGTATCATAGTGGCTCCCACACTGATGACAATTCGGGACTCTATACGACACTGGTATGATTTTCGTGCATTAGAGATCGCTTCGACACTTCGAGAAATTTTGACTCACCCTTCTTTGAATCTCTCCCGTAGAACCAACTTCCGATTGACGGTCCAGTTGGTATTGGCGATGTTCTCATACTCTAACTGGAGCATATGTGTGTATAATTCCTTGGAACCAATACTGCAACAATCTTTTTTTTAAGATGAACATGATTTGATAGAATCCTTGATTCAAGGTGTTACTAACTTCCTTTTTACAAAATTACCCAAATCACCCCCTCTGAAACTGCCCTTGGAAAATAGACAAATCTTCTCTGAGAAATCTCACTCGATGAGGGATCTATAAGGTACCAAATTTTAACGTGCCAAATGGTTTTTTCCCAAATCAAATTCTTTAATAAATATTAAAGAGGTCAAGTTGACTCTTCTGAAACTGCTATTAAAAAGAAGCAATTGTAACACGGCAAAATCTTGTTTGGTTTCTATTAGCCTGGGAAAAATATCAGACTTTACCCTATGAATCTACACTTGGAAAGGGATCATATGAATGTGGGAGAATCCAATAACTTCATCTTTTCCTCTTGATGGTTTGTCAAGTTCAAATATTTGACTCTCTTAAAGTCAGTCTCCTTGATAGGCTGAAAACTATGAGCGCGATTGTCTCCATGAAAAATATCAAATGAGATTTTGTGCATTTTCAAATGAGTATGAAATCACCTTACAATGATTAAAATCATGGAAAATGATTGGTTTTTCAAGAAAACCATTTAGCTTCAAGATATTGAGCTCCAAAGTTGATTACTTTGATAGATACAAACCATGGCATGTTCTTTCCGCATCTATCGTTTTATTCATTAAGTTCATTTTTCTTTGGTATTGATACATAGTGGTGGGTTAGGTATATATATTCTAGAATATATATATATTGACATTTTGTCAAACGCTTCACGTGATCTATCTTCAGGCACCGTCTTCCTCTTCTCACAATTGTGTGGCTTTTGTTCTTCATTTATTGGCATTTGTTTTGGATTCTGGCTTTATTGTCTTTTTGATTTCTTTCTTTGGGCATGAGTTTTGAAAAGGCTTGTTGAAATTTGCTTCTTTCTGACAGTTGGAGAGTGCTTGGCTTTTAGTTTTTGGATCTCTTCGGAGGAATCTTTTTGGTGAATGCTGTGGATGCATTCCTTTACTCTTGGCGTGACATTTTGTGGCGTTTGTCTGTATGTTGTGGTTTAGTTGTTTCCTCCTCGCCAACATGTGAACTGTTGTTATTAAAAACTTCGTTTGACATTTTCTCCTCACACCATCGCGGAGAGAAGTTCTGTAATATTTTTTACCAGGCATCGTTTGTATTCTCTTCTAGCAACCCGTGTTATACTGTAATTTTTGTTTATTTTTCTTTGTTGCTTTTTCTTCCTTTCCCATGTGCATGTCATACGCATAAAATACATAAACAGAAAAGGCGTGGAATAGACCTTGGATTTGAGATTGGCGTGAATATTTCTTGTGTCATGGAGGTTTTAATGCGCCTTTGAATTATTTCTTCCTTGTTCTACAATGCATGGAAATTTACTTGTGTCGTTTTCGCTTTGACAGCTGTGGAGAAACTTTTCTTCCATTAAGTGGCTAAGCTTTGAAAAATTCTCCCTATTCTCCTTCAAAACCTATGATGAATATGAATCTTTGGAAAAAATTTTCTCCCCCGTAAACGTTTGGGGTGCAATAAGAAGAATTGGGAAATAATAAAAAAAGTTAGAAATAAAGAGCCTAAGCTCTTACGACGACTTCTCCACAGAGTTCACAGAGATTTTTTGCGGAAATATTAAATAAGTTTCCCTTATAAACTATTTTTTTCATTGAAATAACCGATTCCATTTCTGGGGTAGTGGTATTAATGTCCAGGGAAATATGGAAAAAGCTCAATCGTTTTCCCATGGCAATGGCAAAGCAGGCTGGCAATTCCCATTATTTCCCCCAGTGGGAAATTGGGAGATATTTTTGTATTTTTCATACCAGTTGGGGTTGGCAATTAGTAGGAGAAATTCATGAAGCAGGGAAAAAGAAGATTTTTCCGTGAAAGGAATGAAGTGCGGAAGCCAATTTGGACTTCTCGACATTAGAAGGGAATTTTTATTTTCCACTGAAAATTAAAAAAAAACTGTCGAGTAGTTTTAATAACTATTATATTAAATATTTATTTAATTAAAAAACCACAAAAAAAAAAAAAAATTAATTTTATTAAATAAAAGGGTAATAAATTATTTAGTATTATTATGCGGTTTGCAACATGGCGGAGGAGTTTTCACTCAAAATTGACGGTAATGATGAAAACCAAAACGGATCATGACAATAAGATGATCCTGGCGAAGTTGAATTAAATCATTGCAATAAGAACCACTTTTAAAAAATCACAGTTATTAATTTTATGAAGTCAAAATTAGTTGCATAACATGCCTTGAAGGTGGCTTGTTAGCTTACAAATCAGTGATATTAAACATCACTTTTGAAATGGATCCAATCACACATCAAACAATTTGTTGATGAACCTTTCATTTTGGAGATAGTCTATGGAGGAAGCTAGAATTTTTCGATTGTTGTGATTCTGGATGCTAGTCAGAAGCGGCTAGGCAAGTGGATTAGTCTGGCAAAATCATTGATCTTATTTTTTAATATGCCCCCTAGGCTGTGCAAAAAGGATGACTTGAATATTTTAGGTTTTGTGAAAGGTTATCTACCTTAGAAGTATTAGGGATACCCCTTTTTGTGTGGGGGTGTTGGTGGATCAAATTTGTGGAATGATCTAGTGAGGTCTATCAAGCAGCATATTCACATTAGAAAGGTAAATGGCTAACTTTGTGGACCTAGGGATTATCTTGATTATCTCGGTTTGAAATGTATCGATCAGATCTACCTATATGTTTGACAGTAGATGCACCGTGCCTTCAAAAACCGTGAATAAATAAATTGAAAATTTCCAGGATTTTTATGTGGATTGAGAGTAAAAAACCATGAGAAGAAAATTCACTAGTGAGATGGGAACCAACATGCCCTCTTAAGCTCAAGGAGAGGCTAGCTATTATGAATCTTAAATGATAGAATTTTGCTTTAGGAGCTTAAACATTATGAGGTGCTTCTTTCCATCCATATGGAGTATTAATTTATGTGTTCACAGGAAGAAAGTAAATCTGGGGGGTTTGGAAAGATCAGAGCTGGTATTTTCATAGCCATGGGAGGTTCCTCATGGCTCCCATAATGGTGGAATTTTTTAGTCTTACATGAAATTTATTCTCTAATATCTCCTCTTGGGCAATAAGACTGGAAATGGTGCATCGGGCCCCCTTTAGGATGATTCTATGGAGCCTTCATCGAAATACACTATTCATTGAATCAAAAATTACATGAAAATATGAAGGCTTCAAAGGTAAAATGGGGAATCAAGGTAGCGGATTATGGCTTGTCAGTGGCAGATGGTTCGATCGTCCTCTCTTGGAAAGATCCCAAATATCTAGATATCTCATATTTTTATAAAGGACATTTTAGACATGATCTTATGGGAAGAAAATCTCTTAGTGTTCCAGAGAATAACTCTTTGTGTTGGGTGGGCTCTAGAATTGGTTCGTATCAGGTTAAGGAAAGATATAAATGGTGGGCATCCAAAGGAAGGGATTTCAGTGCCCCCAGCTGGGGGGTTAGGTTGTTGGGATTCAAATATTATCTTGAAGTAGGGCGTGTTCATTTGGTTGGTTTTAAAGGTAAAATAGCTTATGCAATAAATAAAGGGGAAAAAAGTGGTTTTTTGTTTTTGGGTTATGTTGGTATGACTCAGGGTTTTATGTCAAGAAGCAGAAGAAGTATAAATCATAGTTGCTTTACTATCCTTTCTTATCAGGGTGGAACTGGATCGTCTTCATTCATCTTCAGTTGGTTTTAGGAAAGAATATAAAGACACACTCATTCATGGCCAGAGTTTGAAAAGGTGGTTGTCTTAGCTCCATTTCGTTAAGTTGTCCCAATTCTCCTCATTTGGCACATCTAGTGGGAGAGATAAATATTGAATTTTTCAAGGAGTTTCCACATATTCTTTCAGCAATGATTGTAAGGCTGGAAATGTTCATTTATCGAAAATGTCAGTGTGAAATAAAAGGATGTCTCCGTTTCTCCTCTAGGATGTTCATGTGCGGTCATCTTGGCCTCTTTTAAATTTCCAAATCTGGGGATGATTCTCAAGAAGGGTCTGTTTAGGTTTCAGAAAATCTCTTCTCAGGCAACAGGTGAGATATGGCGTCCCCCCCTCTTCCCTCGTCTTTTTACAAGTTAAAACTCGATGGAGCATCAAAAGGTAATCTAATGCTAATCGGAGCAAGGTGTTTCATTGGAATGAGAAGGGAATTCGTGATTGTGGGATCCTTTCCTTTAAATATGGGACTAGTCATGAAGTTGGGCTCAAGCCTTACTTGAAGGGATTCAAACTAGCTATGAATCTTGGTTGGATACTTTTTATTGAAGGGGATTCCCAAGTGGTGATTAGTGATGTTAGGAGAGGTAAAGCATTTTCGTGCATTTTGGAATACTTCGTTAATAATATTATCTTTTTTGGTGAGTAAGGATCCTCCATGTGGAGCTATTTCATAATTATAGGGAGTTCAATTCCACAGTTGGTTGTTTAGCTAACTAGGGTATTATGAGGAAAGAAGGTCCTGTCACATGGGAGGAACTTAATGTCTTTATTACTCAGGAAGGGAGATCAGGATGCAATTAGTTGTTTTTGTGGCATTTGTTTTCTCTTCCAAATTCACAGGATTGTTTGGTGGGAGGAAGTGGTTGTCGTGATAAATGTTTTCACATAATGAATAGCCTGCTACCTAGTTTTTTTAATGGTGTTAAGAGAGAGATGGGCTTTCTTCGAAGGAATCTAGGCTCGCATATGCAACTTTTTGTGGGCTAAATCGAATCTGGGTGCATATGTGAAGCCATTGAAAGGTCCGTGAAAGGAGTATTTGATTGCTTCTGTTAGGGATAGGGTGAATTCTGAGGTGGATCGTGGATTTGGTTTCTTGGCTACTTTTGGTGCAGAGGATAGGTGGAAGTCAAGGAATTTCCCTCATTTTTTCAAACCCCATTAGCGTTTGCAAGTTGGATAATCGTTGGAGATTTTAGCCTAGTTTCACACACCTGTTTGCCATTTTTAATAAGGAAAGGATTTTGTCCTTTAGCTGATGCTCGCGTGTCATTTCTATTTGGTCCTCAGGAATGTGGAGGCTCATGTAATCCCCTCAACCATTCTTGGGCATGCTCAGTTGGGATTTTAGAAGGTAGCAGAATCCATAAATTGGATCTTTCGGACTGTTGGAAACAAATGGGTCTAGAGTCAGAGTCAACGAATAGTTTTTTTGCAAGAAGATGGAGTTTTCTTATATAACCTTCACTTCAGACTTACCTAATTGGTGCAATTGTGGAGGAAAGAAGATGTGGGTCCCAATCATCCTACTAGATGGTGTAAGTCCTTCATTATGTGATTGAATGGTTTTTCCTCACTTGTGTTTGTTTTTTTTGTTTGTAAAATTCGTTGTATGTCATTTTCTTTTGTTTTCTGTCTTGCATGCTTGCAAGATTTTATGTCTTTTTGTTGGTTTAGTAGAGTGTTTGGGGTATTTTATTATGGATGTTTGTAAGTGGGATCCCTCTAATACCATAGTTTCTAGCTCCAGTCAAAAAGCGTTAAACTTAAACACACCTAAAAATTCATTGAAAATGAATCACACCATTGCTTAGAGTCTTCTCTATATAGTACCTAAAGATCCAGGCTATAGAATTTGAAGTTTAGATATGGGGATGATTCTCAAGAAGGGTCTGTTTAGGTTTAGGAAATCTCTTCTCAGGAAACAAGTGAGATGGCTTCCACCCCCTCTTTCTTTTTACAAGTTAAACTTCGATGGAGCATCAAAAGGTAATCTATGCATATCGGGAGCAAGGTGTTTAATTAGGGATGAGGAAGGTGAATTAGTGATTGTGGGATCCTTTCCTTTAAATATGGGACTAGTAATGAAGTTGAGGCTCAAGCCTTACTTGAAGGGATCAAACTAGCTATGAATCTTGGTTGTGATACATATTTTATTGAAGGTGATTCCCAAGTGGTGATTAGTGATGTTAGGAGAGGTAAAGCAGTTTCGTGGCATTTGGAATACTTCGTTAATAATATTATCTTTTTGGTGAGTAGGATCTCCATGTGGAGCATATTTCATAATTATAGGGAGTTCAATTCCACAGTTGGTTGTTTAGCTAACTAGGGTATTATGAGGAAAGAAGGTCCTGTCACATGGGAGGAACTTAATGTCTTTATTACTCAGGAAGGGAGATCAGGATGCAATTAGTTGTTTTTGTGGCACTTTGTTTCTCTTCCAACTTCACAGGATTGTTTGGTGGAGGAAGGGGTTGAGCTCCCGGCTTGTCGTGGATTCAAGTTTCCACCTTAATTGAAATAGCCTTGCTACTAGTTTGTTTTTATAGGGTGTTAAGAGAGAGATGGCTTTCTTCGAAGGAATCTTGAGGGCTCGCATATGCAACATTTTTTGGGCTAAATCTGGGTGCATATGTGAAGCCATTGAAAGGTTCCTGTGAAAGGAGTATTTGGATGCTTCTGTGAGGGATAGGGTGAATTCTGAGGTGGCATCGTGATTTGTTTCTTGGCTACTTTTGGTGCAGAGGAATAAGGTGGAAGTCAAGGAAATTTCCCTTCATTTTTTCAAACCCCATCAGCATTTCAAGTTGGATGAATCGTTGGAGGATTTTAGCCTAGTTCAGCTGTTTGCAATTTTAGATAAGGAAAGGATTTCTTTAGCTGATGCTCGGCGTGTCATTTCTATTTGGTCATCAAGGAATGCGGAGCTCATGTAATTCCCATCAACCATTCATAGGGCATGCTCAGTTGGGATTTTAGAAGGTAGCAGAATCAATAAATTGGATCTTTCGGAGCTGTTGGCACCAATGGTTCTAGAGTCAGAGGTAACGAATAGTTTTTGCAAGAAGATGGAGTTTTCTTATAACTTTCTACTTCAGACTACCTAAGTTGGTGCAATTGTTGGAGGAAAGAAGAAGGTGGGTCCCAGTCATCCTACTGAGATGGTGGAAGTCATTCAATTAGGTGATTGAATGGTTTTCTCACTTGGGTTTGTTTTTTTGTTTGTAATCGTTGTATGTCATTTTCTTTGGTTTCTTGCATGGCTTGCAAGATTTTATGTCTTTGTTGGTTTAGGTAGGGTGTTTGGGGTATTTTATTAATGGATGTTTGTAAGTGGGATCCCTCTAATACCATAGTTCTAAGCTCCAGTCAAAAGCGTTAAACTTAAAAAAACACCTAAAAATTCATTTGAAAATGAATCACACATTGCTTAGAGTCTTCTCTATATATTTAAACATATAAGGATCCATGCTATAAGAAGATTTGAGTTTATATAAGAGCATCTATGACTACTCAAAGTGAATTCTAAGTCTACTGTTAATCTAAATGGATTTTTCACATTATTCACGACTATATTAAGTGTAAAATAATCACTTTTGGAATCAAATTCACATTTAAAAAATTGACATTTATTTGTGTCTTTGGTCATGTTTCTTTAAGGAAATCGTGTAATTTTTAATAGTGAAAAAGTGACACAACTAACACTTTTATGTGCACTACATATGCATGGTATATACATTGCTTGCATTTGATGCTAACACTAATTTTTTGCCACCATTAGCACAAAGATAATGTAAATATAATTCAAAAATTTAAAAATTATAATAAAATTATTTGTAGGTACATCTATACTATAAAAGTTGTATTAAATTTACTTTTTTTTATTTTTAACATGTATGTTAGGTATATATTTTTTATCAGTAAACACTTTTTGTTTAGAGTTATGAACTAGACAACTTTGTGAGGTTTTCAACCTAGGTGAGGTTGGACACAATGGTGATTTAACAAAAAAAAAGATTTATTAAACCCTAATTGGAGAGTAATTAAATGTACACTATGATATACATCTACTAGATATAATTTGAAAAAAATGGTTGGAAATTGGTTGTTTACTGTGTCACACGAGTTTCGTTGATATTCGTTGTTGGTATCCTATATGTCGCACTTTGATCACCACGGTATTTGTAACCTAGAAAACAAATATTCACCTACAAAATCCACAATACCACATCAAATATAAAAAAGAAAGATGTAATATGGGGATTCGGAATGACCCCGATAGTCACCTAAAAGAGTGAACTTACGATTGAGTGTTGCACTACATCTTAGACTCCATGTAGTTCTTATGAGTGTGTGAAATAATTGTGCCCTAAAATGCCCTTGTGCAAGTGTACTTGATAGCAGGCTAGATTTGATAAAAGATGCAAAAGTGTGTATGGAATAGAGAAAACTTCCCCTTCCTATGTTAGGTATGTAGAAAATGCAGTCCCTTCTCCCTTGAATGGATGTTAGATGGATGTCTTTAGTGTTCTTATATGCCTTTGGATGCAAGCTTAGGTGATATATAGTATGCTTAGAGTTTGGTCATTTGTTTTGATCACATAGCTATTGTTTTATATGATTCCCTTGGTTAAATTTTGTAATTGAAAATTGGAAGGCGAACCCATAAGAAAATAAAATTCCCAAAAGATAAAAGAGGCCCAAAAAGAGTGAGTAAGGTGAAAAGATGTCATGGGCACCTAGAGGGGATGAGGGTGCCTAGGCATTGGCATTTTGGTTAAGCATTGGTGTCCGAATTCATAAAATATAAACAATTAAAGTCATGACAAGGCTGCAGGGCATGTAAGACCAATTAGAAAACAAGAAACATAGATAAAAGGCCAAATATAACTATCAATTACTAGTTTTCTTTCTTATGAATCATATGAATCCTAGTATGCTTTTAGGACCAAGAAATGAACCCAAATACGTGATTTTGTGTCTACATTTTCTCCCACTTTATGTTTTTTAATGAATAATTGATAACATAAAGTGGTTAGAAGATGCGTACCTTTTGTTCCTATAGATTTTGATGGTGATAGTGTGCCAAAGAGACAAGTGAAAGCATGAAGTGATAAAAATGAAGTGTGGAAACTAAGAAAGAGGAAGTGACCCTAGGGGTGAAGCGTATTGTGTTGTATTGCGTTTTACCTGTTATACTTTATGTAGGATTGCTTCTTGTTGTGTATTAAGGATGTACCTGTAAAAGAAGAGTGAAAGAGTAATCAAAGTCATGCATTATGAAAACTCTATAAAAGTATGTAAAAGTGTGCAAAAATGTGTAAAAGGAAAGTATGCACCTGGTGAACATGAGTGTAAAACGATAGAAATATGTCTTGAAAATGTTGTGAAGAGAGAGTTTTTGGGTGATCTCACGCTAAGAGATATCTTTTTGGGTGATCTCATGTCATGCCAAGTGTAATTTTTTTGGGTGATCTCACACCACATGCGAGTTTTTTGGGCGATCTCATGCCACGAAAGAAGAATGTTGGGGAGAGAGGTCTAGTGTTACTCTCCTTCCATAACCACTTCTTGATAAAAAAAAACACTATAGGTGGTGTGTCACTGTTTTATTTCAAGTTATACTAAATTTTTCCAGAGTTGTATCAAGTGCGATGGAGATATAATGCATTCTTCTTGTTGGAGGATTGTGCATGTACTTTGAAACTACTCTGTAAACTACTGTGAACTATGTTGATATGAAAAAGTAGTTGTATCTGCCCCCAAGACATAGGCACCCAAGGGATATCAGGAGTTCCCATGTGCTAGTTTATGAATCTAGGCACTGGTGTCTGTGCATAACTGAGGACCTAAGTCAGATGTTGGGTCATTTTTACAACTGTATCATGTGTTGATCTTGTAGTGTGTATATCTAAACTGAAGCTCTAGCCTATTATATGGGGTGACTAGTTCACCCAATGTATGCCCCCCTTGTTTGGGGTGCGTGTGATGCTAATAGGAGCATGCAACCCAAAAGAGAGGACCTGATGTTGATATGAAACTGTATCCCTATAGGGGGATGGAATGTGCATGATAGAAACCAAGGCACATGCAAACAAAGTGGTTAGATGCATGTGTTAGTAGAAAAAGCTAGCAAGTGTGTCATAGAAAAATAATGGAACAAGAAAATTTACATATAAGATGGACCGAGAAAACTGGGTTTCAAACATGGGACATAACTCACAATGTCGCAAGTCAATTAAGGCCAAAGTGGCCAAAAGCATACAAAAAGTGATCAAGCAAGAAAGAGGGCATAGCCCGCAAACAATGGCATACAAGTAAAAAGAAATGAAAAATAAAGATGTATCATACAATCATGGTGGTATATAGTCCTGCAAAGAAAATTTTGCACATGAAGCACCCATTAACATGTTAGAAAGATAGAAAGTGTAATCAATGAAATTCATAAACAAGAAATAAAACACAGGTATACCTTTACGGTAAACTTCTTGCAAATCTCAAGATAAGACCATAGAAACTTTAAGCTTGTCAGATATTTTTGAAGATTAGATTGTGGATGCTCTTTGATATGATCTCCAAAGTTGGTTGTAAATGCTAGGAGCAGATTTCACAAGGATGCAAATGTCAAATTGGCAGAAGTTGGATGCAATTTTATCAAAGATCCAAGGATGGATTTGAAAATGAAATGAATTGCTTTTATAGCTGAGAGTAGATCCATGAATGGTGGATACAAGATTGACTAAGCTCTAGGTTAATGGTTGAATCACTCAGGTAGCAAATTAGACATGGAAATAATAGTTGTAGATTCACAAAGGTAGTAGACATTTGGAATAACAGAAGTTACATCTAGAAACTTGGTTGTATGAACAACTCTATAGCCCCCTCATTTCTAGGAATCTAAAAGTGGAGTTCAAGTTGAGTTGACAAAGGAGAGGAATTGATTAAATAACTAATTTAATTAGTATTTAATTGTGAGGGAATAATTAAGCATTTATTTAATTAAATGTTTAATTATATTAACTAGGAGGGTGTAGGAATTAATTTACTTAATTCTAGACTTAGAAAGATGTAAGAATCAATTTAATTAATTCCAAAGACATAATAAAATTAAATTATTAAATTATAAGAGGTGGGAACGTGACTTAGGAAATATAATTAATTCTAGAAGGGGGGATTTCATTGATGGAATTAAATTAATTATTTCCAAAGAGGTGTATTGTGGTAAGATAGAATTAATTTAATTAATTCTAATTCGATAGCAACAAGATAGAAATATGTATGTATTTTTAGAGTGTCTACATTTTCCCCACTTTAAAGTGCTATTGTGAAGTAATAGTGCTTTAAAGATAGTAGACCCATGCAGATTAACGATCAGAAAGCGATGAAGCATTTGGATGCCCCAGTGAGATATGATGGTAAGGGAATACCTCCTCAAGTGGGTGGGTAACGCAGAAAAGTAGTGGATGGATGCTTGATAGGAAGAAAGAAAGGGATTGAAAAATGATAGGAAGGAATTGTGTTTGTAGCATGATCATCATTTGAAAAGTGTGAATATAAGAGAAACCTTTATTTTGTTGTTGCACAATAGGATTGTCATCATGATTATGAAAGAATCAAAATGGGTAAGCCATATGCGCGTAAACAAACACACACACACACACAACAAAGAAAATAAAAAGAGGAAAACAAGCCCAATATGAATAGTAGGTGTAGACATTAGGGTTATAAAGGAACCAAGATGTTACACACTACTTACAATTGATCAATAAGTAAACATCAATAATGCAACACAACTTTGAAAAAGAATAAAATCAACTATGCCCCTAATGCATGCCACGATGAATGATTAAACATATGCAAATGCCCTCAAGGTAGGAATAGGATCAAACCGAAGAGTGTAGTAAATGTACTGCTCACAAAACTCTTGTTGGATTTGTTGTACAAACAATCAAAGAAAAATTTCCCTAGGCGAAGTTATATCGCGAAGGAAAAAAAATTGTGACATGCCCCAAGAAGAGTAAGTAATAGTGTAAAGGGGAGAAAGTGATAGTCGTAAGTTTGGAACGATCACTAGGGTAGTAGATAAAGGTGTGAATTTATCAAGATTATGTTGAAATTTTGCAAGATTCACGCAAACAATTTTCCAATTTTAGGGTTTATGTGATAAGTGAATGTTGGTTCAAACAAAATTATTGATTTTTCGGAATTATTTTGAATTTTTGAAATATTTGATTTTTTTAATTTTTTTAATATATTTTTTTATGGTTTTACAAAGTTTTAAAAAAAAACTAATGCAAAGAAGAGGAATTTTTTTCTTACATTGGATTTATTATGGATAAACGATGATGGTAAAAGTGTAAAAAAAAACATGTCAAACAAACCCAATATGAACATGAAGGAACCACACTAGAGTTATATATGAACTAAGATGCGGAAAATTTTCTTGCAATTGATCTATAATGTAAGTAAACAAATTACAATAAATAACAAAATAAACGAAGTAAAATCATCATCATGATGTTGAAAAACTGCAACAATACAACACAATGTGTAAAAAATGATGTCTAATGACACTCTGAATGTGTTCGACATTGAATAACTAAACAAATATGAATGCCCTTAAGTGATAGCTTAGAATGCAAGGGGATTAGATCGAGCCGAAGAGTGGAGTGATACTTAGATACTCAAAAAGGTACTCTTGTTGGATCCCATTGAACTTTGATCTATATTTGATTAAAATGTGAAATCCAAGTGTGCCCCAAGCAAAGTTATATTGCGAAAGGGTAAATGATTTCCACGAGCATAGATATACACCATGGGCAAGAAAAGTGATTAGAAAAATATGATTTGGAACGATCATGAGGAGCGTCATCAAATGGAAAAATTGTTGAGTTGTGGTACCAGTTTTTAAAAGTTGGTTAAACATTTTCTGAATGTTTTGATTTTGACAGTTTTATGCTATTTTTTAATTTTTGGAACAATTTTATATTGTTGTTTGTATTTTTTGAAACATATTTGAATTTTTTATAGTTTTGTGAAACATATTTGGATGTTTTTGATTGTTTGAAACATAATTGAATGATTTTGTATTTTTGAAAACATATTTGAATGTGTTTGGATTTTGGAAACATATTTGAATGTTTTTGTATTTTTGACTTGATAAAAGGGGTTGCACAGCTTGAACATAAGTGAAAACAATTAAAAGCATTTCATTCCATTGGAAAAAATGTAGATGATGTAATGATAGGATGTCTCACTCCACTCATGACTCCACAACTAGGAAGATGTGAGGGCTCATCACGAAGAGCCAAGAAGGATGTGAAAACAAGGTGAATAGTGATATGAAGGTGAAGATATTGGATGATAAGACACAAGGTGTAAAAATGATCCATGTAAGAAGAATGTAACTCATATTTAGTCAAGATTATCTGACCGATTCTAAGATGATTACACTTTAGAGGTTTTGAATAGATTTAGATCCATAGATGGCCTACTGATTGGCAAAATATGGTTGAAGGAATTTTTGTCTCTCTTTAACATGAGTAACTAAATTACTTCTTGGGAAGTTTTTGATTAAGAACTTTTGATTCATATTTGATAAAGGATTTATCAATTAATTATTTTTTGAAGGACCCCATACATGTTGCCTCATGCCACCAAGAAGAGACAAGGGCTCAACACTTAAGACAAAATGTATGCAAGTAAGGGCATCTTCCTTCATTCCCAAACTTATACTACTAGTGAGAATTATGGGCTTATCACCGAAGACTGTGAAAGACGAAAGGTGTAATGATTGATTTATATTTTTTTTGTATTTTTAGATTGATTTTGCCTCCTATGTCGATAATGTGCTTATTGGGAATGAACATTATGCCCCCAAGTCTCAGTCTCATGCAACTAGTAGGACACAAGGGTTCAACACCACAGACTGAGATGGACGATTAAAAGGTTTGGGTAAAGAATTTTAGTGATTTTTTTTAAAGAGAGATCTTATTTGAAAGGAGGAATTTCCATTAGTTAGCTTCGAGACAAAACCATAGCTAAAAGACCTAAAATGGTAGAAACCATAACAAAAATGAGACACATGGAATCAGAAAACGGTGCTATCCATCCTGAGCTTTATTATTTCTTCTTGCCATACCAGATTAGATTCAGGTACTTCAATTTTCATATGCACATCCGCGGGGTAAATATATACATGCTCATGCACACTCTCTTTTATCAATTGTGTTTTGTACAACCATGTTAGGTATTTTAACACAGAATGATTTTAGGTGGCGTGGGAAGGCACTGGTTGATTTAGACAAACCTCTTCCTTTTTCTGCTTATCATTTAATTTTGGATGATTTACCTTTCTATATAATTTTAATAAGAAGTAGTAGTTGTTTTAAGGTCTACTAGGCTACCAAAGACAGTCTATGGAACAATAGATCTTGTTAAAGATTTTTCTGACATTTAGATCTTCTATTGGTTTATGTAAACCTAAAGATCTAATGCAATTCTATTATGAATGGACCGCCTCTACTTTTGTACAGTGTAAACCTATTTCCATTTCTGCACATTTGTGGGTGATGGCCTCTCCTCCCAATGAAAGACAAGTGTTCTCCTTCTCCTTCAACGAGAAACCAGACCAGCCTACCTCTAAGAAGTTGAGTACTTCTCTTTTCATCAATCTTAATAGCATGTTTATTGCTAAACATGCACACCCACACCCCCAAGTTGAAGGATAAATGAGATATACATGATTCCCCTACACACTTAAGTCTGGTAAAAGCTAGTTATTTCCTCTCCTCCTCCTTCTAGATGAGGAAAGTGGTTTTGTGTCTACTTATCAATTAGGAATAATGCACTAAACTAATCAAATCATATCTAATTTAGAATTAAGCATAATTGATTAGAAACTACGTCTATCTATTTTTTTTATTAGATCAAAGTTTAGGGTTTTGAAAGATCTCAAAATCATATACAATTGAAAAAGATCTAATAAAGAAAATCCACAAATCACTAAAGAAAACAAGATCAAAACAACTTGATCCACATTGAAGAGAAGTCTTATTTACATATAGCCATTAGTTAACAAAAGGTGCTAATTTAATTTACATATAGAAACTACGACTATATATAAATAAGGTGTTAATTTAGATTATAAGAAATATTATTAAATATTTGAAATAATTAAAATCTTTAGACTAATTGAAATATTTGGAAAAATTAAGAGATTTATAGGATAATATTTGATTTGTTATAGATTTGGAGATATTTCCAATATAAAGCAAAATGTAGGTCCAAACAACTAGATGATTTGAATCCAAAAAATTCTATTTGTGAACCAACCTATCCAATTCTGTATGACTACACAAATGGTCATGTTAGAACTATAGGACTACAAAAATGACTCTCTTTACAAAATGTAAAACTAATTTGGCAAATGCATTGACTTGGTTCAAGACTTCATAAACCTTACTCACTTTTCCTAGTTTTGTTGTAGATCATTGGAAATCTCTTTTCATTTCTCCAAACCATAATTCAGCCTCAAGATTTTGGAAGGTCCATAAAAATGAAGGGTGGTATTAGGGGATTTTGTTATCCCTCCATCATTATGGGGTACCTCATGTCTTAAAAAATTTAACAATCAACACTTAATGTAGGTTACTAGACTATACAATGTATATGCAAGTGTCCCAACACTTATCTTTCAATGGATGTAAAAAAATAGTAAATTATTGAAAATTTCCATTGGCACATGGTTATTCCCTTGGAAACAAGAAATTTTTCTATTATATCTTCAATATCAATCTTTCATTGATGTTTCTTTATCAACTGTTGTCCTAAATGCACTAATACACTCGTGTATTTATATTTATTAAATCCAAATTAGTAACCAATTAATGCTCAAGCCAACCCATAAGAGGCATGAAAAGCTAAAAAAGGTACATAAACCTCGAGTAACTCATAGATAAGGGCAAGAGCCAAAACTATAGCATTATGCAGCTGGAAACTATCCAATGCCACAAGGACAACAAACAAGGTGAGAGAAATAAGGAAGAACAAAGCAAAACAAAGGGTTGGTAAGGTAACATCCAAATCACAAGAAAAAAACACATGGTCAATGATGCCAAAAGGCTCACAAGACACAAAAGAAACAAGTTTAAGGTTGAAAGACACAAAGAACACACGCTAACTCAAGTCTGATTTCAACAATAGCAAACAAGAAAATGAATACACTTGTACCATCACAATTAATAGTTTTGTAGAAAATTTAGATGTCGACATAATGCCTCACTTTGATGTATGTGAATGGATACATATGGAAATAAATATAACAAGCACTTACACAAGAATTATTTGTTGTAGAAGCCTCACCATTTGTTGAGAGTTTTGAAAGTTGGTATGAGAATAGAAGTGAGTTGAAATTCGAAAGGAAAGAGACATCACCTAATCTTCATAATGGAGGGTTGCAAAGATCCTTCTATTAGTATCAATGCTCCAATGTCTAGAGTGGAAACATGTGCTCTTGCAAATATATAGAGATGTGTACACAAACTAATGTCTATATAAATGTATAAGAACGGTATTGTTGAAACCTAACACAAGTAAGATAGGAATGAATACAATTTAGATGTGCTAAGAACTACAAAGAAATATTTGCAAGAGTCATGTCTCAGTTCAATTTGAGTAGTATTTGAACCTATTTGAACATGTATCATGGTGAGACTAATAAAATATGATGTCTTATCTTATTGGTTCTTTATATGAGGAAGTGATAAAGTTTCATGATGCCTGGAGACTAGAGATAACATAATATTAATAATGCCCCATTTTTGAGATGTGGGATGAACATGTGAATCATATCTCAAAAGAAAGGGATTATGTGAACCATGTGTATGATAGAAAAATAAATATTTGATGTAAATATGGTAAGATATTATAGGTACCTAATTTTGGTATAATTAATTGAGATAAAAACAAAAATTCACCTTGTAAGATGCTTTGATCACTAGTGGACATTAGGCTCCTTTTTCACAATTTTGCCCCTTTCAGTTGATCCCACTTATAACATCACTAGTTCACCACTAGTTTCTCTTAGATGCATATATTGAATTATCATTAGCTTAGGATCTCCATGGAACATTTTTTTATTTTATCCGTTCAATGTTTCTAAGTTCCCCCAAGATCATTTCTAGTGATAGAGGGACACTGGTGACATCTATTAGTGACCCAAGACACAAACAAACAAGTTTAGTGACCTACACAATCCAATGCTAACTTTTCTTATTTGGGTACATTTTAGTGGCCAATATATATTTGAATTTGGGGTTATCTTGCATGGGATACCTTATTTAGAAATATCTAAATAAAAAACACCATACATGCCATTAAGGACATCACACTATTGACACATGTTTTAACTATTTTACAATGAAGCAAAAAATAATGAGAAATGTGTATTTCACACTATCTATAATACAAACAATCACAATGAGATCTGAAATATAGGGTTTGAATGTGTGTGTGTGTGTGTGTGTGTGTGTGTGTGTGTGTGTGTGTGTGTGTGTGTGTGTGTGTGTGTGTGTGTGTGTCACACACACACACATGTGTATATATGCATATATACCTATATACATATCTACATATATACATATATACACATATATATCTACGCAAGCGCGCGCACGCACGCGCGCGCGCGCGCCCACACACACACACACACAGGTACAAAGTGTTGTGTAATAGAACAAGGGTAGATGTAAAATAATGGGGAAAATGGGTGATTAGTGGCCAAGTTTTTCTTTCTTACAAAC
>CM034152.1:224994094-225010869 GCA_019776745.2 Taxus chinensis
GGCCCTTCAATCCCAATATCAACAAACTCCTCCCATTCCCATGGAATGGGTCATCCTGTAAAATCACCACACCTCAGTCACGAAGGTAAACACTTTTGAATTTTCAGAACCCTTCGACTTTCAATTCTTCCTAAGCTAGAGTCCTTGTCTAGAAAAACTCATCCAAACTCTGAATAGTGTTACCCTTGTTCCTCAGCCGCCCCAATAATCAAGCTCTACCCAAATGGATATGTGAGCAGCCCTCATGTTCAAAGAATAACCACTCCACGAATTATTTGTTGACCATCCCGTCAAAAGCCAATACCAAGGCTTCCTGATGAAATATATTATACTAAATTGGCAAGCTAAGGGAGTTTTTGGTGTGAATACTGAATCCTCCACCATAGCATCTACCCACACCTTCTAAGAAAAGCCATAGACCCACAGTATTTTCTCCCAATATTGATCACACATCCACTTCTCGGACGGCCCCAACTAGGTACGCATATGATAGCACGAGAAGGCAACATCAGAAGTATCTGCTTCAGACCTACAAGAAAGATGGAGTCAAGTATCACGGTACCCACAATAGCATTATCCAAAGGAAAGACCCCACTGCCCCAAAAGGCATAAGTAAAGGTGGATCGATTCATTCAGCATCGTGAAAAAATAAGAGACGAACCATTTTAAGCATCACAATGTGGAGCACTTTCGTTCCTGCTCAAAGGAACTTGCTACGAGAAGGCTTTGAATAGATTTGGCACAACTAACAGACCGTCCGTCAAGAAGTAGTATGGTACCATCTTATGCCAACCTGAGAAAACAATACATGCTAAGAAAGAGAAAAACAATTTATATACTCCATGATTATTGGTGACCATTTGTGCACAATTGTATGATCGATTCGGGAGCCCAATTAAGTTCCTTGTGCCTAAGCAGGTCACAGATGGTACTACAAATTCCATATGCTCCATTTCGAGAGGGGTTGTCAGCTAGACGGTCCTGCAATCCAACCTATGGGGGTCATTAAAGAAAGGGCTTTAGCTTACTACCACACATGGCTTATTTTGACTTTCACAAGAGATAAATCTATCATATGATCTCTTCTCCCCGCCTCCCTCTTCACCATCTGCTTTCATAGGATTTCACCACACCCCAAAATGGGAGGTTATTTGTCATCACACTGGTCATATATGATGACCTTAGGACTTGATATGGGACTAGGTAACTATAGGGTAGACCAATCTGTCATAATCACGTGGACCTGTAAACGACATCTAAAACCCATAAATAATTACGCCATTTTTTATCACTAGATGAGGCTACATATCGTGAGCCAACTACTCTTGTTGAGAGGTTTCAGATACAGTTCTTTGAAGTGCGTATAACCTCACAGACCCCCATGCTGATTATTGCAATAAGAATTTGGTCCGTTGTTCTTGAGAGGACTGGATTGGTACGTATTGCATTCATGAAGAAAGTATGTCCCCCCCATCCATTACCTAAGGTGGTTAAGCACAAGTGTAGAAACAGACTGTTGGCAATGTTCCTTTGATGGACAAAGTAAAAATGGCATCTGGTGTCAGGGGTTATGTTTAATATCTCAAGAAGGAAAAAAATATTTTTCTTCCTTTCAATTTGCAGTTCAAGTTGCACAAATAATGTCGTTTGAATATGAGCTCTTATACAAGGAATTCAGATGGCCCAAATAAGAGGAATCCACACTTGACTGTCTTTGGTGATAGTGAATTGGTTGTGCACCAAGTTACAACCATAGTGCATCAAAAAATGATTTCTGAGGTCAACAAAAATCAATTCTAGGATCTAACATAATACTTGCAGCTTTCGAATTCATTGCAATCCCCAGGAAAATAAAAAAGATGCTGACAAACTAGCTACCATTGGTTTCAATACGAGTACCAACAGACATCATGAAAGAAGGGCAGCAGAGGTAAAATGGTGGTTGTCCCTACGGTATGGAAGTTAATGTGAGTAGTTTGGCAGGTGTTTTTAATAGGATCAATCGATTGTTATATTCTACAAAAAAGTAGAATTCGTGCAAACACAAGTAAACTCCAAAACTCTTAACAGCAATCAAATATAACAGCTGAAAGGAAACAAGCCCTGTCAAAGCCTTACTAACATTGGAATCCATTTTTAATATAGAGTCAAGCAAATAGAGCACCAATATGGATGGTCAAAGAGGAATTTTTTGAAGAGGTTGAAGGTAGCACAGTGAGAATTTCCTAAAAATTGGTAAGAATATGCACTACTCAGAGAAAGAGGATTTGTCCGATTATGTTAGGATACACGAATTATTTTCGCATGGAGCTACAAGGATGTGTGGTTTTGATCCCGGCTTTGGCTCAACATACTATTGAACTAAGATCCAAAATCAACCAATTCATCAAAAAGAGGCCAATTAATGCCCAAATCAAACCACTGATGTGGAAAGAGCTAACCAAGATTATCGAGGCTATATAATTTTTCCTATAAGCATTCTTCATCGGGTAGCTAATTTTGTACTCGTAAGGAAAAATAACGGTGAAATTTTGGTTGTGCGTGGATTTCATGGACTGATCTCACTTCTTTGAAAGCATACCTCTCCCCCTCATGACAACATCCTCCCAAATGGTAAGCAAGGGCTCAAATATTTTTTTTCGATGTATTCAGGATACAATCAGATTCTGGTTCTAAGAATTAATCATTCCAAGACGGATTTACACAAATGGGCACGTATGCTTCAACAAGATGCCTTCTTGGATTATCTAATGTAAGGGGCACCTTTCAGAGAGCCATAGATATGGTAATTTAAGGGATTCATCATGAATGATCTTGTTTACTTGACATATCCTGTATACTCCAACATACTGAGGATATTATACCATCTAGGAAGGTTTTATTGAAGGTGTAGGGAATTCGGAATCTCACTGAATCCAAAAAAGTGCATTTTCACAGTGCAGGAAGGAAATTTGTTAGGACATATCATTTCAGCAATAGGTTTGTCCATCAACCCAGCTAGGATTCTTGTCAATTATGTCCTTATCCTCCAAGTCCAAAAAAGGGTCTCAGAGTTTTTTAAGGAACGTATAAATTTTGTGCGGGATTTTATTCTCAGTTTGCCAACGTTGGCAGAAACACTGACGTCACATGCTTAAATAATATTCATTTTCATGACACCCCGACAGGAAGCGGAAGAGACAAGTTTTGAAATCTCATCACACGCACCAGCTATCTCCTAGCCTCCTACCCTGCGTCGTTCCCGTTTTGACAGGGATTTTAATTCTCTAACAGCTTTTTGTAGTCAGGAAAGTATTTCAGGAATTCTCACTCGAAATGATGACCTGATGGATGTGGACCATTGTCTTTTTCAGTTAGTCTCTTAAGGAATAACGAACTCAAATTCTTCATCAACAAAATAGGTCTTTACAGTCAGTCGAGCCCTAGAATTTGGATCTGTTGTTAACACAAAATCCATTTATAGGTTTCATCATGCCTGGCATCAAAGAGTTTTTTTGTTTAATAAGGAGATGAATGAGAAATGAGCTAGGTGGATTAATGAAAGAAATGGAATATGACATATACCATCAAGGGTCATAACTTGTTAGGGGAAACGGTTGTCAGTCAGTTGGCGCGGAATGAAGACCAAAGATATGGAGAGTCCATCTTTCTGCATGATGATAAGGAATGGTCAGATTGAATTGGTCAATCTACGATCAATAAATTTTCTTTTCTCCGGGATATAATCTCCAAACATGAATAATCCAGAGACAAACTTCTGTCTGCTAATTATTCATATATCGTGATAGAATAATGTTATCTTCTAAAAGGATCTAATGGTGTTCTTCTAACGTCTGTATCAGGCCAAACAATGAAAAGGTATTAGAGGAATTCAAAGACCTGTCCAGAGGACATTCTCTACACGAAAACTGCACAGATCTGCAAGTCGTTTATTACTACAGAATTGTTTCAAGACTCTCAATATCTGGGTGAGGAAATATATAGAGTGTGTTTCTTTTTACAGGCAAACAAAGGCTAAAGGTATCCATTAGGCCCTGTGTAGGTGGATAACCTTCGTTCATCATGGAGTTTAGATTTCATAGGTGATTAATCATTCCATCCAGTGAGGGGCATAAATGGGTCTTACTGCCATGGATTATTTACTCGCTTAGACAGAGGCAGTCACCCTAAAATAAGTATGAAAGGTTTGTTCTGGATTTTCTGAAAAGTTTGATGACAAGCGTTTGGTGTTCCTTTTACTGTTATCTCTCAATATGTATGTCTTTCCTCGGGATGAATATAAGTGAATGGGTCATCAAGTGGATTTTACCCCTCACTACTTCATCTAATTATTACCCACATGGAAACTCGGTTGCCAATCCAAACAAGAATCTTATAAGAATCATCATTAAGCAACTCATTGAGGCCAATACAAGAACCTAGCATCAAACGGCTCAAGACGGCCCTAACGGCCGATCGAATAACCCTAAAGAGGCATCGGGGTTCTCCTTTCATTTTTCCGTATATGGAAGGGAAGTAAACTTTCCACTTTCCGTGGAAATTTCTATTTCTTCCTTGGATTGGCTTATCGCTTCAAGTTTTTGAAGTATGAGCCTTGAACAATGAGTTTTTTTGAACCATGTATCTAGAGGAAATTCAAACACTCCATGAATATGTTGACAGAGTATTAGGCCTCAAGTTAAGAAAATCCTTTAATAGAAATCCTTTCATAGATTGTTCAGGAAGGGGATTTGAAAGGGGTTCTCTAAAATGGTAACAAAGATCTGCGCCAACCCCGACAAGCATAGCCAAGGTCAATGGCTCTCTAGAGCGGGCCCTAGGTTATTACAAGCTGCAGAGTGAATTCATTTTGCCTATCCAGACTCAAATGGAAAATAATTTCCCATTCATGTGAATGGGATACCCCTCAAACATTATTTGAGAGGTTCCACCTTGTACAGTGTTTCTGCTGTCTTTTTCCTCGCAAGTGCTTTGCACATTGTTTTGTTTTCTTTCTTTTGCTTACGTGTTTTCTATTTTGGTTTTGGTTTTTTAGGCTCCTTTGCCCATGTTTTACTTAAGGCTACTGGTCTAAAAGGTTGCAGGCAAACTTTCCCTAGAGATCACCAAAAATGTTAACCATTTAACCTACCTAGGAAGAAGGCTATATGCAAACCATGTTTTTTTTAAAGAATCCTCGGCACGGTGAATTCTTTCTAAGGACCGAGAATCTGAAAAATTTCAATTTTTAGCCTTCGTAGTTTTTCCTCGTTTTGGAGTTTTTAGCGCAATTTCGGAATTTCATTTGAAATTATTCCGAGTCTGAAACTCTGAAAGTCCAAAATTTTCAAACTTTCAGGTTTTCAGGTTTCGGGACTGTTTGGATCTTTTTGTTAAATCCCTCTCAACTTCTAAAGTTCGAAGTTTGAATCGGAAATTCTGGTTTTCAAGTTTCAGGTTTTCGGAGTTCTCTGATCTTTTTAGGATTTTCACTTGAAGTTTTCTATCCAAATTTCTGAAAGTCCTAAATTTTCAGACTTTCAGGTTTTTGGGTTCGGACTTTTCAAATCGCCAATTCGTCTTTTGGTGCTCCCACTCCCCCTGAAGTCTAAAATCCCAAATTTTTTGAATTTCAAGATTTCAATTTCGGACCTTCATAGATTTTGTGTGTATTAATTTTCACCTACCGTCCGTACGGATCGTTATTTTTAAACCATTATATCGGGATTTCTATTTAAAATCAAATTTTTCTTGTCATTTTTTAACCTGCCACTTCGCCCTACCATTCCATTCTTGTACTTTGCGAGTGTCTTTTTTCAAGGTATGTTTTTGTTTATTTTTTCTTTGGTTTTAAGGTCTTTTTTAGATTTCATTTCATCTCATTTGGGGGTTTTTCGTTTTGGTTTCCCTTTTGTTTTTTATGATGTCATTCTTTTGGTTTCACCATGTTTTCATTTTTTTGAGTTCCTCCAAGTATTCAAAGCCGTTCAAGGATATTTTTAGGCCTTCATGCTTATTTTCATTTCTCTCGATTCCATTCTCGTTCCAGCTTGGGGAGTTAACATTAGTTTTGCAAATCCTCAAATATTTGGAAAGACTCCATTTGGAAAATTTCTTCGTAAGATCAAAGCGGGAAAAATCATTCGAAGACTCCTTCGGGACAAATCTTAAGAATTTTCAAGTTTTTCCAGTCGAGTTTTGGACTAACTTCTCATTCAAGATTTTGGAACTTTCTCATTTCAGAATTGGAGATTTGTTTTTTCGCGATTTTGGAACCTTCGTTTTAGGAAACTATTTCGACAAAATTTTTTCAACAAAATTGGTTTCACAGAGATTTCTTTCAAACTTTTTGATTTCAGAACTTTTATTCGAGACACCTTTCGGGGATTTCAATTTGGTGATTCCTTTCATAAATTTTCCAATTCGATAATTTTTTTTTTTTTTGGACAACTTTCTAGTTTCAGATTTTGGAACTTTCCTTAGTTTCAAATTTCAAAGATTTGTTTTTTTTTTTTGTGTTTTTCGCAATTAACTCTCGAACACAAGGTTTTGATGTCTGCCTCCACTTCAAAGTGAAAAGAGAAGATGCAGTACTCATTTCTAGGGTTGCTCCCAATCCTTCCTATCCCTCCGATCTAGGATATTTAATCACTTATCTATAACAACTGATCTTCCCCGATTTTATGGGAGAGATTAAAGGCTTCCAAAAAAAAGAACCATGGATGCAAGCCACTATGGATATTGGTCTTGCCCTGCCGCTGGTTTTCCCGCATCAAGTGCATCACACCCAGAATTTTTTTAGTTGTTCAGCCGCCACTTTGACAAGGACTCCCATGTTTAGTTAGGGATAGTGAAGTAAGGTGTAATCCGTTTGGACCCAAATTTCTTTGAGGTTGGTTTAACTTCCAACATTCAATATTACGCCATAATTCACCAAAAATACAGTGGAACACTGGGATAAGAAAGAGGAAGTATGCTTAAAGGTTATGATGAAATCCTATCTAGTTATAATTTCATCACCAAATTACCAAACTATGCATCGATCAGATTTTATTCAGAAGTCAGCGATCCTTATTTTGCTATTAAGTAATTTCTCATGTCTTCCTTTCTGCAAAGGAAATTCTAGGAATGGATGTTTTTGTACAAGCAATATTAAGAAAGACACACGAGTTTATCCAGTGGGGAAGCATATTAGTATTAACATTCGCTATCAGTTGGCACAAGTGTCAGAAAAAAGACCTTTTACATGACATCATACTTCCTGTATATGTGGTTTGCTGCTATGGATATTTTGTGGGTTTGAATACCAGGGGTGTTCCGTAGCACCTCCCAAATATACGTTTTTATCCCCAACTCACTATGGATGAGGGGAGCAAGCATTTCTGAAGAGTCAATGATGTTTTCTTTGCTATCATCCTCTATCATTTTGACAAAGAACTATACAATCATAGGGTTTCTAATGAGTCTTTCTAAGAGGTGTGAGAATGGGGAGAAATCTACTTTCAGTTTCCTACATTCACCTACATTTGGATTTCAGGTTTCATAGGTGCCCCAAGAAAATTGATGAGGCTCCCTGCTAACAAATGGAATTTTTTGGAATTAGTTCGGTAGTTGTTGGATTATCATCAAATCCAAAATAAGCATCACAAGTGGGAATGCATTTCCTTATTTTGATTGGTAGGTATTCTTGCCCAAATATTCACAAGGAACACCAATGTTGAGTGCAGAAATTGCTGAGGTAAGCACCCTGCGGACCTTCCATCCACAGACTAATTTTGATTATTGGGGTAAGTTTGGGGAGACAGTTAGATCCAGCACTCATGTACCCCAATTATAATATATATGCATTCATTTTTGAGATGAATATATCGTGTGAAAAATGGATTATGAAAGATTAACCCTTGATGAATTTCAGCAATTTCATTTAGTTGATGTGCCAAAGGACATGCAGGACAATGATGAGGTCCTAGATTCATCATACAAGAGTGATAATATTTCCAATCAACCACTAGCTCATGGGTTGATTGGTATGTGGAAGAATGCACCAATACTAAGGAAAGGGCTAGACCCATTCAAAAAAGGACTTTCAGTTGGTTGACTACCTTGGGAATCTCACCCAAAGGGGAAAATCAACCTACAAATACAGGGGCTACACCAGCAATAAACCAACCAACACCCACTAAAGGAAAGAGGTCGACTCAAAGGGTTTCGTACAATTCCAAAGAAAATTTCCTTTGTTGTTGGTGGTTCATATCTATCTAAGTTTGTTGCTCCCAAGATTACATCACCTATAGTGCCAATGACAGAAGTAGTTGAAGTCAGTGACTCTCCTAGTGTCATCAAGGACCCATCACATCTTCTCCTTCCTCCATTATCACTTCCAATATCATTTCTTTCCACTTCCACCATCATTTATTCCTTCCCCTCCCCTTCAATGGCCCAAGTATTCTCATCACTTCCAATTCTATTAGCTGGGGAAAATATTGGGTCACCCATTTCCTCTCACTTCTTTTAACATTTCCATTTCTTGAATCACAACCCCAGCATTGCTTTGTCAATTCCTATGGATGTCCTTACATCCACAACATTCCATCATTACAACCTCTTCTCAAATACACAGTTGATATTTCTATGATGTTGCTCATAACTGATGTTTAGGTATTTGGATCTGCCACTCCATCTGCGTTAGCTCTAGCCATACCAAAATGATATTTATACAAACTCCCAAAGAAAAAGGAAAAGGTTCCTCTAGGAGATGTTATAGATCTTAGTATATTGGATTCCATGCCCATAAGATAGGCCAAGAGACCAAGAACCGTATCAAGTCTGACGGTTAATCCATCTAAAGAGTGTGTGATAGAAGTGGCTACCCCCATTGAGGGGAAAACTAAAGAAGCAATCACATCAGCAGATTACTAGATATCAAAGTTCTCATTGGGGAATGATACTCGTGAAGGATCCAAGAAATATGTACATGCTGCTCTTGGGACCCTTTTGGAGAAATATGACAAAGACAAGGCCACCAAGGATGAGCTCAAGGCCAAGGTCGAGCAGCTCAACGCACTGCTACGTAAAGTTACCTAACCCACTCCATCCACTGACGTCTCAACTACTACAGCTATGACAATTTTATCTGCAATTGATGATATTTCTTATCATGAGCTCGAAAAGCTAGGCCAGAAAGGGAGATCAGTGAGTGGATGGATGGAAAGAATTTTGTAGGAAATTGATCCTCTAATCAAGGAAGCCGTTGATATATATAATGATTTGCAAGTTGTAAAAATCACCATTTCTAAGATGGACGAATCCTTCTCTAAGGATAATAATAATTTAATTTTAACTTTGGCAACATGGATTGACATTAGAGAGGAGGATTCTGACTTGCTTCTTTAGGAAGAGGTGATTGATGATGCCTCTAAATTGTTTGAATATCAAAAGGCCATGGAATTCTGGTGTCAAGTATTACATGATCTGATTAAGAAATTGGAGGAGAAACGAGTGGAGATTACAGATGCCCTAAATGATATCTCATATGAGTTTGAAAACACCAATTTCAAATTCTTCAATGAATCGATGCTCTTCCTGAGGATCAGATTAAGGAAAATTTCAAAGATTTGGTAAATTGAGATGATGACATCACTAAAACTTCCAATAGTGACTCCATTAACTAACTGGGATTATGTCAAAATTTCATGTGGAGACTAAAGAAAGTCACAAATAAACTTTGAAGGTTGCCAACCATGATCACAAAAAAAATCGAGAGAGCATACGTAGTGAATCACTATGCATGTGGGCGTGGAGATGAAGAAACTTGGGTGTTATCAAGCACTTCTTCGAGTACATACACCGAATGGCTATATGGGAGGAAGGACAGCAGAAACTTGCAGGTAAGGAAGATGACGATGAATCAGGCCAAAGCTGATCGGCCATGAAAGGACAGGTTCAAGCTCTGGAATCATTCAAAGTTATAGGGTTGACTTAGTCAAACATTTTACAACAAATTTGCTATTTTCATGGAGTATGTCCCTTAATATTTAATGACATTTCTGTTTTTAGTTAAATGTTAGTTAAGGGCCCATCTGTAATGGCCAACCTAGGAACTTACAATAGTGGAATGCTTCCATATTTGATATAGATATTTTTAGAGATTTTTGGTGAAGTTGCGTCTCAAGCTTGGAAGAGTGCTTTCAGAGATTTGTTGAAACCTTTTAATTAGATTCAGCTTTATTCCTTGGCACTTAAATTCTATTTTATTGTGTTGAATGATTAGTCATTGTATGCTTTGTGAATATAATTCCTTAGGCATTATTGATTAGTTTCCTTTACTTTCGATTCTTATTTCATATTGTGAAAAGAATAGTGTGATTATCTTTCATATCAGTTGTGAGAAACTATTTTTCCTTCTGTTGATTAAGAGTTTCATTATTATTATCACTTAAGTAGATGTTTGACCAGTGCTTGTGATTATCCTCTGATATAAATTATTCATGTATCAAATCAAATTTGATCTTTCTATTGTGTATGTTTAAAGTTTAATGAAGGAACGTGTGCTTCCCATCTGTGGTATTTTGTACCCATTCCAAGTTGCAATAGGTGAAGGTGGACAATGATGCGAGCATCCTACCCACATTAACCCTTCCAAAACTTGAACATCTCTTTTCTTGGTGCATCACCACTTCTAGCATATATTTTATTTTCTTGCATTCTCTCTCCCTAATCCCAAGAAATGTTAGTATAGGTCTAGTTAGCCATATTTCTTACATCAGAAGTAGTGTTGTGTTTAGTTTATGAAGAGGAATTATGCCTTATCCAGAGGTTCACCTCAAGTGCAAGTCCCATAGCTTGAGAGGTGATCCCATGTGTCCCAATCACACCGAATTTCGTGATTAATTCCTAGGCCATTCGGGGGTTACAGTGATTTGGAGACAACACATACGTCATCAACTAAGAGAGAGCCGAATCCCAAGGTAATTCCTATACCCATGGAATCAAATGGAAGAAGAAGGGGTAGGTCGTTCTCCAACAAATCATCTATCTTTGTTGTCATTCCTCTTGACACTGTCTCAACAATTATAGTTTCCTCTTTTGCAGTAGGAACTCCTTCAATCAAACCCGTAGTTTCTAGGTCCATTATAGGAACCAGCTTTTCTTCTGGCATTAAGCTTGTAGGTTTGTTTAACTTGTTTATGGGAAGCTCAAACTCAGAATGAACCCCTAGCCTCTTCTTTAGATTAGCTAGATGTATGTCAAAGGGTTTTGGGTCACCCTGCGCCACGAAGACCTTCTTAGGAATCTTACTTTTTGAAATGAAGTGGAGGGAATCTCCTTCACTAGGTGAATCCAAGGATGAATGAGGATCATATTATAGTTGGTTTCCTGATCTATAATATAAAATTGAGTTAGAAATGTCTTAGGTCCAAGGGTGACTGGAAACACTATAGTTCCAATTGACATCTCTTTGAGGTTTTCAGAGCCTTTCAGAGTGTTTCGTGTTGAGGATCAATTGGTCTCTCCATAACCTAAATTTTGAAGCAAAGAGAAGGGGACTATGTTGACCACTGCCCCATCATCAATCATCACACATTTTACATAGTTATTGTAAATCCAAACTTGTAAAAACAAGTTAAATCACCTCTACGAGTTATCTCAACATTCGTGGGCATCTTGTTGATGTCAAATATGAATCCAACATCTCTTTCAGGCTGCCCCGGAGGATAAAAATCAAATTTTATATGGTTTATTTGTGCTTCTAGAGGAGGGGTGACATTTATCAAATGCCCAAGACCTAGTGTTTCTAATAAAGCGGCTCTATGAGCAAGGTAATTCTTTAACAAATCCAAGAAGGAAATGTGAGAGAAGGTTTTGGTTAGGTCATTGATCAAGTCATAAGCTCCTACTGGCTTTCCTTTTGTTTCATGAATGTCATCTGCTATAGTTGGGTAGATCGGTATAGGCTACGAAGAATAGTCTTTGGTTCTAGTGGCAGCATTAATCTGAGGTTCGATGTCCAACTCTACTAATCCCACAATTTTTTTTTGTTGGTGACCTTCCAAAGGAGGTTCTACCTGTGATTTTGACGAGCTTGAGGCTTCATGATTGTTGGTTCCTATTATAATGCCTTTGTTCAAACTATAGGTATCTATTCTACCATATTTTGGGCATGTGGGGAGAGGATTACTAAAGATCCTAAGTGGTGTGTTTTGTGGGGATACCAGTCCTGTGTAAGTGTTATGAGTTGGCAATGTTGGGTTTTCCAAAAACATGTCAACAAATAATTATCTTTGATCCTCCAGCAAACGTTGTAGAAATTTTATGCAATCACGGCATGTTCTTACGTCATGCACATGAACCCTATGGAACCCATAGTATAAATTGGGATCATAATCTCGAGGCCTTTGGTTTGCACTTTTTTGCGGTCTGAATTTATGATTATTGTTCAATTATTGATTATTATAATTAAAATTTGGGAAACCCCTACCCTTGGTTTTGGAATTGGTTCATATACCCGCCTGGGTACTAATTAGGGCCTTAGGTCTACGTTTGTCTTAGTTGTTGAGGTTTTTGTTGTTATTTTTGTTATTGCTATTTTTTAGGACGATTAAAATCTACAACGTTAATTGAAGGCAAGAAGTTATTATTCCTTAGATTATTGTCATTATTTTTGTTGTTGTTGGTGGTAGTGTTTGTATTGGGAGAGCTAATAACATTGGGTTTCTTGGGTTGATCGATAACACCGTCAGTTGTAACCCCACAATTATTATTAAGGATCTTTTGTCCTTGATTATTGTTCACTTTGTTGGAGTAACCAGAGTTACCTTGGCTAGGGGTGACTAACCTCCCATTTGTTTCATAAGTCCTATGACCACTGTCTATAGCTGCTTGATCAATTCAAAGAGCAACCTATCGCACCTCTTCATAGCTCCTTAATGGGAACTTTTGGACTTCTTCCTTTATCTTTCTATTGAGGGAGTGGAGGATTAAATTAAAAATCTCCATCTGATCCATGTTTGGAGCACTTGCAGAGGAATAGAGAACCTGCCGCCACCTTTGAATGAAGTGGACAGTGGACTCATTGTGCTCTTGTTTGATATGAAGGAATTCTCTAATTCATGTCCTTAAATAAAATCCTTAATAAAATTTGACCCGAGTTACTTTAAGGAGTGTATCGAAGCTTCTAGTATCCTATAGTACCAATCGAGATTGATACCTTCTAGTTTCTTAGGGAAAATCTTTGCAACGATTGCATCCCATGGGAGCAGCTCTCGAATGTTCATTGCGTAAGCTTTGATGTGACCATTAAGATCCTCCTCCCCTTTAAACTTTGGAAGATCAGGCAAGGGTATTGGGAGCATGAAATTCCGTATGGAGAAGTCTAGAGGCTCCTTAAGATATTTAGAATAGGTCCCCATTATGTATGTTTCAACCATTAAAGATCCTTGTTGGGGAGGTGGACATTACATAGGTTGCTAAAATAGTACAGTTTATTCATTTTTTAGGGCATATGACATCCCCTGTGGCTACCCATATGGGAACTGTGTAGGGTAATCTCCCCTTGTGGTGATTTAGAGACATGTGTATTAAGGGGGTTTGAATATTTGATATGAAGTTGAAGGCACAAAGCCAAGGAACGTTGTATTTCTGGCTAGTATGCATTTGAGAACGCACTTCTGAGGGTTGCAGAGGGTTTCCTGTTGTGGATATCAATATGTAGCGTGGGGGGCCTACCAAGATGCCAGTCATTAGCTAGCAAATATCCAAGGCTGGGAGAGTGCCCATATAAACTCTTAACGGGGGGTCTGTGCAAGAGTAGGTATTTTCCATAATTACAGATAGTGAGAAACTCTTACTTTCCTTGCATATGATTTTAGTGTTTTGGGAAAGCTCTAACTCTTTGACTGTTGTCTATTACTGCCAAGATGACGTCACCCAGTGATGGGTGGTGTTTTTTTTAGTGCTTTTGTTGAAACTTTTAGAGGTTTGTTGAGAGTTTGGGATCATGTTAGTGGATTGTCGTTGTTCTGCACCCTCATTGGCAATGTTTTCCATTGTTGGAGGGTTAGTATTATTGTTTGGAGCAAGAAATCAAAACATGTCCTTGTAACCTGTCAAAATCCCAAGTTTCTATTTTTCAAAGGTTGTTTGCTTCTAGTGTATCATGCCTAAGTAATCCTCATCTAGAGGCGAGAGTGATTCCAAATGCATATATAAATTTGGGGGGGGTTTTTAAACAAAACCTGAAGGGATGAATTGCCTCCCCAAGAAATTCATGTTGTTATAACTTGACTACTCGGGAGCATATTTCTATGCTGATTTGGTCAAGCTCCGTCGATATGATTAGATGGAACCAACATTAGTTCCCTGAAAAAGAGGATTTTGACCCTGAGAAGTTGAATGGTTATATACCATGTAGAGAGTGAAGGTGATAAATTTTTGTCTACGTATTTTGAATATTTGTTACACATCAAAACACAAGAGGGCTCTTGACCATATTCATCATATCCCGACATATTCAAGGGGTATAATAATACTCGTAGGAAAATGGAGCGGGAAGATGGAGAAAATAGAAAAATGTTAAAATGTTAAGAGACTAGCTCTTCATGTCGGGTTCACCAATTTGTACGAAAAAAATAAAAATCACAACGTGACCTTCTTCAACATGACTTCCAGGTCATGTCAAGATAGCTGATGTTGTAGAAAGGAAATGGGTGTATGTGGATAGCAATGAAAAGCTAACGAGGAACCGTATGTCTTGAACACGTAATATCGGGATCTATGAGTCCAAGGAAACAAAACTTTTGTCCTCGACTGAAGTGGTTTTGTAATGGAGTGGTGATTCTTAGGGATATAATAGCTACTCAAAGGCTCCAGTCAATATCGATCTCTGTCGAGATTCTATCTACTGGGGTTTGCAACACGTAGAAATGACCTACGGATGCCTAGTTTATATTTCTAGGGACAAGTTCATGGAAGAGTGAGAACAAGACAGGCGTATGGAAACCACAGGAGTAGTTCAAAAAGCTAAGGCCCCTAATCGGTTTGTTATGTCAACACTGACCTTTTGTAACAAATTCAGGTGGAAATGTGATGAATCTAAATACCAGTGCACGGGTAAACCAGTGTTGATGTTTAATTGGTCAGCAAGCCCGTTGGGTTGTGGGACCAAATGGATCACAATTGGAAACATTTTAACGCTGTTTTGGACCTTTGATGGTCATGCGGAATGAAATTAAATTTATTTTGATAACGCAAATAAACTATCAAAGGAAATTTAACTATGTTTTTGGGATTTTCACATATATCCGAACAAAATAATGGAAGACAAACTAATCTAGCAAAATGTAAATATTTTCAATCTTTTCTGGGATTTTACAATGCTGCTATGATAATTTAAACTAAATTAAATCAATTAATCATCTGGTTGTTGGTTGTAGTCAATACTTGGCAATTATGTGAAATCTAGAATCTAAAAAAATACTCAATTAATCAAAACCCTACCTCAGAGGTAGAGAACAAGATTAACCTAGAAGAAAGATTTATTCCCCACTACTTCCTTGGTAAGTACGCAAAGAGAAAGCTTTCTAATGATTTTCTCTTAGTTGTAATTTCTGATTAACGCTTAAATGAACAATTTTTCTTATCTATTTATATTTATTTGAAATGAATAACTCAGAATTGATAGGCTTGACTAAGAAGGAAACAAACAAAAAATTCCAACCTGGAAATAGCAGAGCTTTGGAAAATCTGGTTGTATCTATTCTTATCACCTCATTTTATCCCTTTCTTTCTCTGTGTGCCTATATGAGTCCAAGGAATTGAGAATGCAAAGGTAGCAAAAAGAGAAGGTGCTTGAGTAATGACAGCTTAAAGGCAGCCTGGTTGCAATGCAAGTTGAAGAGAGATAGCGCAAGTGAAGAGAGCTTGGCTATGCAATTTCCAGTAGGATTGTGGCAGCAATACTATGCCAAGATACACAAAAATTCTCAAAACCATTTTAGTGAAAGACAAGCATTGAATATATCGGAATTGGTTCTGAGATGTGCATTAATGAATAAGGCAGCCTTGGGAGTGCCAAATCATTGGGTGAAGAGGCAGTTCAAACTAATTACATTATTTAAAAATAGAAGGAAGAGGGAAGGAACCATGTAATCAAGGACAGTTCTTAGGAAATTTGGGTCAAAACGGCACCTATAATTCAAAGAGTTAAGTGAATCATCCGTTCGTTAAAATCATGCATGAAGAGTTCTAGAAAAAGTGCACAAGACTGTCACCCTGCACAGGGGGGGGGCTGGCGGGGTCCTTACATAAAGGCCAAAAACATATATAGAAATGAGCGGGAAGATGGAAAAGAAAGCATGGAAAAGTTAAGTACAAGCATTCTAAGTTATAAATATTATCCTGCAAATGAGCAGGAACTCAAAACACCTTTGAAAGGACATGAATCATTCAATGGGGACTGTTGTTACTATTTTTGACAATGTAGACACATGTAATGTGGGGTTGCATTACAACAACCTTTTTTCATGGATTGGAAAATAGAAGCAAAAAAAAACACAAAAATTGAAATCAAAGGGCATGGAACATCTGGGAAGTGATTAGGAAGATTCATAAAATGATGCGAAGAAGTTGGTTAGTTGGGGCAGTTTCACTAAAATCAGCGGTTCATTAGGCCTAGGTAGTGCACAATACAAAAAAGGTTGTGAGATTCAGAAGGTGGATTTTCGGAGAGCTCTAGATTGTTTATGAGAAGAAAAATAATATATTTTATAAAATGGAATTCCAAGACCTACAAGATGGTG
>CM034152.1:225011368-225048392 GCA_019776745.2 Taxus chinensis
CGAGACATTTTTCAGCCTTTTTCCAATAGAATTGTACGAGTGGTTGTCATCATATGCATCAAATAAAATCTGGGGATACGGGCCGAGGGTTTGGAAGTAGGAAGATTATTAGAATTTTTTTGATGCAAATGAATCTTGGACTCATGATGTAGATCATTGGTGGGATGGTGTAGTATGCAGTTACACTTTGGAGTATGTTATCTCTATGTATTCATGTTAATAAGTTACCAAGTTTTAATTCTTGCGTGAGACCAAAGGGTCTTATTTACGTGCCTTTTGCAATTAAGCTCTTGATGGTGATATCGAATTTGGAACAACTACCTATGGATATCTAAACCCTCCATTGCATGCAAGGGTAGGAGAAGATGTGATGAAAGATGGCAAACCTAGTGGCATAAAGGTAGAGAGAAGAAAGGTGGCTCAAATATAATGAAGTGCGGGAGAGGGAATTGGCAAAGAAGAACAATTTTGAGGACTCTATGGAGTTTTGGAGGATGATGACTCATGAAGGATTTGAAACTCCCATGGAAGATAATGAGCTGGAGCATTAGGAAATCCCACACTTAGGCACACAAATTAGATAATCCCCTTCATCTTAGGTTGAGAGCATGTCAGAGGAGGAAGGATTGATGATTATAGGTGTGCATCTGATCCCACCTGGTGAACTAGCCCTTACGCATGGTGTTATAGTTCTAGAAGTAATCATTGAGAAGCAAGTGAGTATAGGTAATCCAATATCTATGGGTAGATATCATTTTACTTTGAATACATAAGTGCATCAGACAACACATATACCTATGGCAGCACATACAACATCATTGTTTTGGGGTCCAATTGGAGGAATATTTTCTGGCACATCATCAGAACAGAGTGTGGACTAGAACATTGGGAATGCGTACTACCACTTCACAGAATGTGAGATCTTGGTTTAACACTACAGTTGGGACATAAGGAAGTACATCCACCGGTCTGGTTCCTGCTATAGGAGGGTCAAGTGGATCAGGAGGATCAAGATCAAGCAGATCAAGAGATTCTGGAGGTGGAGGAAATAATGGCAGGGGCTCTGGTTATGGATCCAGTGTGCAGGGTCCACACCCTCATCAACCACATCAAGTTTATTACAATATGTCTCTCCATTTGTTAGAATATAGGGGTATTGATGATGTAATAGATCATGTGCACAATTTTGAGATTCTATGTCATGCTAAAGTGATAGAAAAGCAAGTCATTTTACTACTAATCTTGAAGGCCACACGCATAAATGGTACAGAAAGTATGACCCGCATTAGACCACAATACACTATGATGATTTTTACTCTAAAATTCTATCCGAGTTCCATATTCCAGAGTTTGAGAAGAAGAGTATCAACACGCTTAAAGACATGTTGACGAGAAATTTTTTTGGGGAAAAATTTATGGACTTCTTGCCAATGCTTTGGGAATCTAAGTCCCTTTACTTAACCAGCGAAGCTGCTGTATATGCATGTGCGAGTGAAAGTGAGTTTTCTCTTGGTGACCTTACGACTGGGGATCCAATAAGGGCACGAAAAATCTAGCAATCTCTTGCTAGGGAAGACTTTATCTGAAGAGCGGGAAAGGGGAGTGAGAAAAGAGGTAGGAGAAATAATGTTATAGGAAGAAAATCAGATTCTTGTACACAGTAGTTGGAAGTTTCATCACATGCATTGAAATTAAGAGGAAACAACTCTGAAAGTAGCAATAAGACCAAATAGAATTTAATGAGCACAAAGTATCAAGAAATCCCCTAGCCAAAGAAAGCTAGAAACTCCTTCTTGTATTGATTGCTCAAACAAAAGTTATACATAGTGGAGAAATGGAAGAAATCTGGGAATGAGGGAAAGGAAGACTTTGGTGATCTCATTTGTTCTCTCAATGCACTCTTGAGTTTACAAAATCAATCACCAACCCTGTGAAATGGGAATGGCTTTACAATTAATAGGAAGAGAAAATACTCTTCAAATAACCCCTAATGACACTTCATATGCCTTGAAAGTTTTCACATTCCTAGGAAATCATTAAGTCCCCTTTTATAACTAAAGGGTGACTTATTACATTTGAAAATACTAAGACATGCAACGAAAAAGTGAAACCCATATGCAAAGATTAGAATATTAAGGAGAGAGAAAGTTAGGGGGAGAGAAAAGAGAGAGAGAGCAAAAAGATGAAGAAGGAAGAATGATGTTGATGATAACAGATTCCACCCACTGATCCTTCCAGATGACTCGATGAAATGCTCTAATGTGATGAACTCTAAATCTCCAAACTCTTGCGCACACTGAGAAAATTCCTTTGGATGACATGTGAACACCATGAACTAAGTGTTTAAAAACACTATCAAATGACTCATTCGGTGGCCGTGAGTATCACTCATGAAGATCCTCCTTTGAAGGGACTGGAGCTTTGGAATGAATCTTTTCTTAACTCCCAATAACGCTGCCACACTGCTTGGATGATTTGGACATGATCCTGATGAAGCATATTATGAATGATATGACGGTGTCCACTGTGAACTCCATCTTCCGCATACCAATTGAAGCATGAAATGAGTGTCGAAAGACACTGTTGACATCCTCACTATCAACTACTCTGTATAATATGATGATAGAGATTGCACTTTTTTCTATCTCTTACTCAGAAGTGAAAGGCTACACCAGCTTCTTCCCTATCCATTTATGCTTCATAATTTCTTCAAAAAAAAAAAACTTACTATTTTTAGTAAGTATGAAAAATCAGTTGCCTCAAACCTCAACTGGATGTTGCAACTCGGATTTCCCTTTCTCCTTGTGTTTCTCTCACCTTCAGGATCAACTTTCTATTTTTGGTAGGTGCTCGTGGGACCACTTACTATTTTTAGTAAGTGTCAAATTTGGACCAAGATACCTATTCTGATGAAATTACAACTATAGTGCCTCCTCTATGTTCAGGGTCTCCTTCATAGGTTATTTTGTTGATGACTTTCCCAAAATAGCAGTCCTCTATGAAGAAGACCTGTTATTTTTAGAAAGCGAGATTCTAGAGGTTGGATTGATGTAGAACAAATTTTTTTCATATGGATTTGTTCCCAATATCACCCCTTCGAAATTTAGTGCTTACCCGATCAATAGTTTAGGAAATTTTAAACTTCTAAATTTTTGACGTGACAGTGCTTCTGGACACGACAACCATTGATGGACCTTGAAAATTTTAGGTTTGGTTTTCTCCTTCGTTGATGATTAAAATTACATTTTCATTGTGGGTTTTCATTTCTTATTTCACCAGTGAAATTTCTCTTCAAACTGACTGCCGGTTTGACAGTAAAGAAAGCTTTTGTCCTCGTTGGGATGAGAGGAAGATTTATTCAATGTGAGTGATTTGTGCTGAAACTAGGGGATTTTAAGGTGAGGTTTTAATGTCCTCTGAGAGTGAAGAACACATCAGCAAACGGTTCTTCATTTCACGCAACGGTTGGCAAGATATGTCTAGATCTTCGTCTCACGACAATGGAGGCTTCTGAAGAATTTCTCCATTCTTCCTCCTCTGTTCTTCGATCCTTCGAATATCTTGGTCAATGTTACCTTTGGGACCTATGTATATTCATGGAATGGAGGGTATTGTTTCTATGGAGGAGCTGGTTTGAGGTACAACAATGGTGAACTATGTGCAGGAAGTTACAAAGCTATGGTGGAATGAAGTTGTGCACATGAGAGTTAGAAGTTAGAAGTGGGAAACTCGAAGGTTATTTAAAAATTTGAAAATTTTCCAAGCAGGGAGTGAGGAAAAATTTCATGTCCCTAATTTCCCTTAATAATTAAGGGATGAGAGGGACATCAATTTTCACATGGTGCTTGGTTGCGACACGTGGCAAAGATTCAACGATAGGGGATTTGAACAAAAAAATAGCATTAAAGCACTGAGGGGTTAGAAGTTGGTCACATGAGTGACCAAGAGTATCCTTAGGGGATTGGCACATTTTTTAGACCTTGATCTCCCTCGGTAAAAAGGGATGAGAGGGACATCAAATTTCACAACATACCTAGTCGCGACATGTGGCACTTGATCTGACGGCAGGGGATGAAGGCTTCACTAGCTTGCGGGAGCTGAAATGGCGGTGCGAGGGGTCGCATGAGGATCCAAAGGGATTTTAGGGGATGGGTGAATTTTTTATACCTTGAAATACCTTTTCTTGAGGGATGTAAGGGACATGAAATTGCACTAGGCTCTTGGAGCTGACACATGTCCTATTCAAAATTTAACTAACTCCTGAACTTGCTCTTAGAGTACAACTTGAAATGGTGATAACTTGAGCTCCCGATGGAGGATTTTGATGAAATTTTATATGATATTGACTCAAAATATACTTTTTAATCCAATGGTTGGGGTTTTATGTCTTTTTTCCTTAATTTTATCCCTAAAAAATCGGAATTTTAGTCTAGCTTGCTTGCTCTGTATGTCAAAAAAAGTTATAAACTTGTTGTGCCAAGGTGTTGTGAAAAATATGATTTCACCATCTTGTAGGTCTTGGAATTCCATTTTAGAAAATATATTATTTTTCTCATAAATCAATCTAGAGCTCTCAAAATCACCTTCTGAATCTCAACAACCTTTTTTGGATTGTACACTACCTAGGCCTATGAACCCTGATTTTAGTGAAATTGCCCCAACTTCTTTGAATCATTTATGAATCTTCCTAAATCACTTCCATGATGTTCCAATGCCTTTGATTCACTTTTGTGTTTGGTTTAGTTTCTATTTTCCAATCCATGAGGTTGTTGTATGCACCCAACACTACATGTGCTACATTGTCAGAAAATAGTAACAAAAGTCCCCACTGATGATTCATGTCCTTTCAGAAGGTGTTCGAGTTCCTAAGCTCATTTGCAATATATATTTATAACTTAGATGCTTGTACTTAAATTTTCCATGCTTTCTTCCATCTTCCTGCTCATTTCTATATATGTTTTGGCCTTTAGTGTAAGGACCGCCACCCTGCGCAGGGCGACAGTCTTGTGCACTTTTTCTAGAACTCTTCATGCATGATTTTAACATGGATGATTTCACTTAACTTGAATTATAGGGTGCGTTTGTGAACCAAATTTCCTAAGAATAGTCTTGATTACATGGTGTCCCTTCCATCTTCTATTTTTAAATAGATTTAATTAGTTTGAACTGCCTCTTCACCCAATGATTTGGCACTCCAAGGCTGCCTTATGCATGAAGGCACATATCAGCCAATTCCTATATATTCAATGCTTGTATTCAAGAAAATGGTTTGAGAATTTTTGTGTATCTTGCATAGTATTGCTGCCACAATCCTACTGGAAAGTGCATAGCCAAGCTCTCTTCACTTGTGCTATCTCTCTTCAACTTACATTGCAACCAGACTGCCTTCAAGTTGTCATTGCTCAAGCACCTTCTCTTTCTGCTACCTTTGCATGCTCAATTCCTTGGACTCATATAGACACATAGAGAAAGAAAGGATAAAATGAGGGGATAAGAATAGATACAACCAGATTTGCCAAAGCTCTTGCTTATTTAGGTTGGAATTATTTGTTTGTTTGCTTCATTTGTCAAGCTATCAATTCTGAGTTATTCATTTCAAATAAATATCAAATAGAGTAGAAAAATTGTTCATTTAAGTTAATCAAGCAATTACAACTAGAGAAAATCATTAGAAAGCTTTCTCTTTGACATTACCAAGGAAGTAGTGGGGAATAATATTTCTTCTAGGGTTATGATTTGTTCTCTACCTCGGAGGTAGGGTTTTGATTAATTTAGTTCATTTTTTTAGATCTAGATTCACATAATTGCACAAGTAATTGACTACAACCAGATGATTAATTGTATTTAATTTAGTTTATTAGATTAGAAGCATTGTTTAAAATCCCAGAAAAGATTGAAAATATTTACTTTTGCTAGATTAGTTTGCTTCCATTATTTTGTTCGGATATACTGTGAAAATACCAAAAAACATAGATTAAATTTCCTTTGATAGTTAGTTTGCTTTATCAAAATAAATTTAATTCATTCCACATGACCATCAAAGGTCCACAACAAGTGAAAATGTTCAATTGTGATCCATTGGTCCCACAACCCAATGGGCTTACTGACCAATTAAACATCAGCACTGGTTTACGTGCACTGGTATTTAGATCATCACCATTTCCACCTGAAATTGTTACACAACTTTCAGTGTTGAACATAACAACCGATCAGGCTAAGGCTTTCTGAACTACCCTGTGGTTCCATTACGTCTCTTGTTCTCACTTCCATGAACTTGTCTAGAAATCTATACGAGGCGTCCGCAGGTCAATTTCTGCGTGTTCCAACCCCAGTAGATAGAATCTTGACAGAGCTCGATATTGACTGGAGCCTTCGAGTAGCTATTATATCTAACCACTCCATTACACCACTTCAGTCAAGGACAAATTTTGTTTCCTTAGACTCATAGATCCCGATATTACGTGTTCAAGACATAAGGTTGCATCGTTAGCTTGTTCATTGCTATCACACATACACCCATTTCCATTCTACATCAGCTATCTTGACACGACCTTGGGAAGTTGGGTGCGAAGAAGGTCACGTTTTGATTTTATTTCGTACAAATTGGTGAACCCGACATGAAGAGCTAGTCTCTTAACATTTACATTTTCTCCATCTTCCTCTCTCCCATTTTCCTACGAGTATTCTTATACCCCTTGAATATGTCGGGATATGATGAATATGGTCAAGCCCTCTTGGGTTTTGATGTGTAAAAATATCAAATACGTAGACAAAAATTATCACCTTCACTCTCTACATGGGTATATAACCATTCAACTTCTCAGGCTCAAAATCCTCTTTTTCAGGGAACTAATGTTGGTTCCTCTGTATATATCGAGGAGCTTGACCAAATCACACAGACACATGATCCTGAGTAGTCAAGTTATAACAACATGAATTTCATTGGGGATGCAAGTTCATCTCCTCAGGTTTTGTTTGGAAACCCATTAGTATGCAGTTGGATCAACTCTCGCCTCTAGATGAGGATTACTTAGCATGATACACTAGAAGCAAACAACGCTTTGAAAATATAAACTGGGATTTTGACAGGTTGCAAGGACATGTTGATGTCTTGCTCCAAAACAATAATACTACCCCTCCAACAATGGAAATCATTGCCAATGAGGGGTGGCAGAAAAACGAACAATTCATAACAGGATACCAAAATCCTCAACAACCTCCAAAAGTTCAACAACAAGCACCAAAAAAAAACACCACCCCATCAACGGGTGACATCATCTTGGCGGTAATAGACAAAGTAAAAGAGTTAGAGCTTTCCCAAAACACTCAAAAATCATATGCAAGGAAAGTAAGAGTTTCTCACTATCTGTAGAATTATGGAAAAATACCTACTGCACAGACCCCTCCAGTTTATATGGGCACTCCAAGCCTTGGATATTTTCTAGCTAGGATGGGCATCTTGGGTATGCCCCCCACGCTACATATGGATATCCACAACAGGAACCCGTCAGAAGTGCGTTCTCAAATGCCATACTAGCCAGAAATACAACGTTCCTTGGCTTTGTGCCTTCAACTTCATATCAAAATATTCAACCCCCTTACATACACATGTACTCTAAATCACCACAAGGGGATATGTACACTTACACAGGTCCATATGGTCAGCCACAGGGGATGTCATATGCCCTAAAAAATGAATAAACTGTACTATTTTAGCAACCTATGTAATGTCCACCTCCCCAACAAGGATCTTTAATGGTTGAAACATACATAATGGGGACCTATTCTAAATATCTTAAGGAGCCTCTAGACTTCTCCATACGGAATTTCATGCTCCCAATACCCTTGCCTGATCTTCCAAAGTTTTAAAGGGGAGGAGGATCTTAATGGTCACATCAAAGCTTACGCAATGAACATTCGAGAGCTGCTCCCCATGGGATGTAATTGTTGCAAAGATTTTCCCTAAGAAACTAGAAGGTATCAATCTCGATTGGTACTATAGGATACTAGAAGCTTCGATACACTCCTTAAAGTAACTCGGGTCAAATTTTATTAAGGATTTTATTTAAGGACATGAATTAGAGAATTCCTTCATATCAAACAAGAGCACAATGAGTCCACTGTCCACTTCATTCAAAGGTGGCGGCAGGTTCTCTATTCCTCTGCAAGTGCTCCAAACATGGATCAGATGGAGATTTTTAATTTAATCCTCCACTCCCTCAATAGAAAGATAAAGGAAGAAGTCCAAAAGTTCCCATTAAGGAGCTATGAAGAGGTGCGATAGGTTGCCTCTTTGAATTGATCAAGCAGCTATAGAAAGTGGTCATAGGACTTATGAAACAAATGGGAGGTTAGTCACCCCTAGCCAAGGTAACTCTGGTTTACTCCAACAAAGTGAACAATAATCAGGGGACAAAAGATCCTTAATAATAATCATGGGGTTACAACTGACGATGTTATCGATCAACCCAAGAAACCCAATGTTATTAGCTCTCCCAATACAAACCACTACCAAGAACAACAACAAAAATAATGACAATAATCTAAGGAATAATAACTTCTTGCCTTCAATTAACGTTGTAGATTTTAATCGTCCTAAAAAATAGAAATAACAAAAATAACAACAAAAACCTCAACAACTAAGACAAACGTAGACCTAAGGCCGCTAATTAGTACCCAGGCGGGTATATGAACCAATTCCAAAACAAAGGGTAGGGGTTTCCCAAATTTTAATTATAATAATCAATAATTGAACAATAATCATAAATTCAGACCGCAAAAAAAGTGCAAACCAAAGGCCTCGAGATTATGATCCCAATTTATACTATGGGTTCCATGAGGGTTCATGTGCATGACGTAAGAACATGCCGTGATTGCATAAAATTTCTACAACGTTTGCTGGAGGATCAAAGATAATTATTTTGTTGACATGTTTTTGGAAAACCCAACATTGCCAACTCATAACACTTACACAGGACCGGTATCCCCACAAAACACACCACTTAGGATCTTTAGTAATCCTCTCCCCACATGCCCAAAATATGGTTAGAATAGATACCTATAGTTTGAACAAAGGCCATTATAATAGGAACCAACAATCATGAAGCCTCAAGCTCGTCAAAATCACAGGTAGAACCTCCTTTGGAAGGTCACCAACAAAAAAAAGTTGTGGGATTAGTAGAGTTGGACATCGAACCTCAGATTAATGCTGCCACTAGAACCAAAGACTATTCTTCGTAGCCTATACCGATCTACCCAACTATAGCAGATGACATTCATGAAACAAAAGGCAAGCCAGTAGGAGCTTATGACTTGATCGATGACCTAACCAAAACCTTCTCTCACATTTCCTTCTTGGATTTGTTAAAGAATTACCTTGCTCATAGAGCCGCTTTATTAGAAACACTAGGTCTTGGGCATTTGATAAATGTCACCCCTCCTCTAGAAGCACAAATAAACCATATAAAATTTGATTTTTATCCTCCGGGGCAGCCTGAAAGAGATGTTGGATTCATATTTGACATCAACAAGATGCCCACGAATGTTGAGATAACTCGTAGAGGTGATTTAACTTGTTTTTACAAGTTTGGATTTACAATAACTATGTAAAATGTGTGATGATTGATGATGGGGCAGTGGTCAACATAGTCCCCTTCTCTTTGCTTCAAAATTTAGGTTACGGAGAGACCAATTGATCCTCAACATGAAACACTCTGAAAGGCTCTGAAAACCTCAAAGAGATGTCAATTGGAACTATAGTGTTTCCAGTCACCCTTGGACCTAAGAAATTTCTAACTCAGTTTTATATTATAGATCAGGAAACCAACTATAATATGATCCTCATCCGTCCTTGGATTCACCTAGTGAAGGAGATTCCCTCCACTTCATTTCAAAAAGTAAGATTCCTGGAAAGGTCTTCGTGGCGCAGGGTGACCCAAAACCCTTTGACATACATCTAGCTAATCTAAAGAAGAGGCTAGGGGTTCATTCTGAGTTTGAGCTTCCCATAAACAAGTTAAACAAACCTACAAGCTTAATGCCAGAAGAAAAGCTGGTTCCTATAATGGACCTAGAAACTACGGGTTTGATTGAAGGAGTTCCTATGACAAAAGAGGAAACTATAATTGTTGAGACAGTGTCAAGAGGAATGACAACAAAGATAGATGATTTGTTGGAGAATGACCTACCCCTTCTTCTTCCATTTGATTCCATGGGTATAGGAATTACCTTGGGATTCGGCTCTCTCTTAGTTGATGACGTATGTGTTGTCTCCAAATCACTGTAACCCCCGAATGGCCTAGGAATTAATCACGAAATTCGGTGTGATTGGGACACATGGGATCACCTCTCAAGCTATGGGACTTGCACTTGAGGTGAACCTCTGGAGAAGGCATACTTCCTCTTCCTAAACTAAACACAACACTACTTCTGATGTAAGAAAGATGGCTAACTAGACCTGTACTAACATTTTATGGGATTAGGGAGAGAGAATGCAAGGAAATAAAATATATGCTAGAAGTGGTGATGCACCAAGAAAAGGGATGTTCAAGTTTTGGAAGGGTTAATGTGGGTAAGATGCTCGCATCATTGTCCACCTTCACCTATTGCAACTTGGAACGGGTACAAAATACCACAGATGGGAAGCACACGTTCCTTCATTAAACTTTAAACATACACAATAGAAAGATCAAATTTGATTTGATACACAAATAATTTATCAAGAGGATAATCACAAGCACATGTCAAACATCTACTTAAGTGATAATAATAATGCAACTCTTAATCAACAGAAGGAAAATAGTTTCTCACAACTGATGAAAGATAATCACACTATTCTTTTCACAATATGAAATAGATAATCGAAAGTAAAGGAAAACTAATCAATAATGCTAAGGAATTATATTCACAAAGCATACAATGACTAATCATTCAACACAATAAAATAGATATTTAAGTGCAAGGAATAAATCTGAATCTAATTAAAAGGTTTCAACAAATCTCTGAAAGCACTCTTCCAAGCTTGAAGAGCAACTTCACCAAAAATCTCTAAAAATATATATATCAAATAATGGAAGCATTCCACTATTTATAAGTTCCTAGGTTGAGCCATTACAGATGGGCCCTTAACTAACATTTAACTAAAAATAGAAATGTCATTAATATTAAGGGAACATACTCCCATGAAAATAGCAAATTTGTTGTAAAATGTTTGACTAAGTCAACCCTATAACTTTGAATGATTCCAGAGCTTGAACCTGTCCTTTCATGGCCGATCAGCTTTGGCCTGATTCATCGTCATCTTCCTTACCTGCAAGTTTCTGCTGTCCTTCCTCCCATATAGCCATTCGATGTCTGTACTCAAAGAAGTGCTTGATAACACCCTAAGTTTCTTCATCTCCAGGCCCAAATGCATAGTGATTCACTACGTATGTTGTCTCGATCTCTTTTGTGATCATGGTTGGCAACCTTCAAAGTTTATTTGTGACTTTATTTAGTCTCCATATGAAATTTTAACATAAGACCAGTTAGTCAATGGAGTCACTATTGGAAGTTTTAGTGATGTCATCATCACAATTTACCAAATCTTTGAAATTTTCCTTAATCTGATCCTCAGGAAGAGCATCAATATTTTCATTGAAGAATTTGAAATTGGTGTTTTCAAACTCATATGAGATATCATTTAGGGCATCTGTAATCTCCACTCGTTTCTCCTCCAATTTCTTAATCAGATCATGTAATACTTGACACCAGAATTCCATGGCCTTTTGATATTCAAACAATTTAGAGGCATCATCAATCACCTCTTCCTAAAGAAGCAAGTCAGAATCCTCCTCTCTAATGTCACTCCATGTTGCCAAAGTTAAATTTAAATTATTATTATCCTTAGAGAAGGATTCATCCATCTTAGAAATGGTGATTTTTACAACTTGCAAATCATTATATATATCAACGACTTCCTTGATAAGAGGATTAACTTCCTACAAAATTCTTTCCATCCATCCACTCACTGATCTCCCTTTTTGGCCTAGCTTGTCGAGCTCATGATAAGAAATATCATCGATTGTAGATGAAATTGTCATAGCCGTAGTAGTTGAGACGTCAGTGGATGGAGTGGGTTGGGTAACATTACGTAGCAGTGCGTTGAGCTGCTCGACCTTGGCCTTGAGCTCATCCTTGGTGGCCTTGTCTTTGTCATATTTCTCCAAAAGGGCCCCCAAGAGCAGTGTGTACATATTTCTTGGATCCTTCACGAGTATCATTCCCCAATGAGAACTTTGATATCTAGTAATCTGCTGCTGTGATTGTTTCTTTAGTTTTCCCCTCAATGGGGGTAGCCACTTCTATCACACGCTCTTTAGATGGATTAACCGTCAGACTTGATACGGTTCTTGGTCTCTTGGCCTATCTTATGGGCATGGAATCCAATATACTAAGATCTATAACATCTCCTAGAGGAACCTTTTCCTTTTTCTTGGGAGTTTGTATAAATATTCATTTTGGTATGGCTAGAGCTAACGAAGATGGAGTGGCAGATCCAATACCTGAAACATCAGTTAGAGCAAGATCAATAGAAATATCAACTGGTATTTGAGAAGAGGTTGTAATGATGGAATGTGTGGATGTAAGGACATCCATAGGAATTGACAAAGCAATGCTGGGGGTTGTGATTCAAGAAAATGGAAGTGTTAAAAGAAGTGAAGAGGAAATGGGTGACCCAATATTTTCCCCAGCTGATACAACTGGAAGTGATGAGAATACTTGGGCCATTGAAGGGGAGGGGAAAGAATAAATGATGGTGGAAGTGGAAAGAACTGATATTGGAAGTGATAATGGAGGAAGGGGAAGATGTTATGGATCCTAAATGACACTAGTAGAGTCAATGACTTCAACTATTTTTGTTACTGACACTAAAAATGATGTAATCTTGGGAGCAACAAACTTAGATAGAGATGAACCACCAACAACAAAGGAAATTTTCTTTGGAATTGTAGGAACCCTTTGAGTCGACCTCTTTCCTTTAGTGGGTGTTGGTTGGTTTATTGCTGGTGTAGCCCCTGTATTTGTAGGTTGATTTTCCCCTTTGGGTGAGATTCCCAAGGTAGTCAACCAACTGAAAGTCCTTTTTTGAATGGGTCTAGCCCTTTCCTTAGTATTGGTGCATTCTTCCACATACCAATCAACCCATGGCAGTGGTTGATTGGAAATATTATCACTCTTGTATGATGAATCTAGGACCTCATCATTGTCCTGCATGTCCTTTGGCACATCAACCAAATGAAATTGCTGAAATTCATCAAGGTTTAATCTTTCATAATCCATTTGTCGCATGATATATTCATCTCAAAAATGAATGCATATATATTATAATTGGGGTACGTGAGTGCTGGATCTAACTGTCTCCCCAAACTTACCCCAATAATCAAAATTAGTCTGCGGATGGAAGGTCCGCAGGGTTACCTCAGCCATTTCTGCATCAACATTTTTTTCCTTGTGAATATTTGGGCAAGAATACCTACCAATCAAAATAAGGAAATGCATTCCCACTTGTGATGCTTATTCTGGATTCGATGATAATCCAACAACTGCCAAACTAATTCCAAAAGATTCCATTTGTCAGTGGGGAGCCTCATCAATTTTCTTGGGGCACCTATGAAACCTGAAATCCAAATGTAGGTGAATGTAGGAAACTGAAAGTAGATTTCTCCCCATTCTCACACCTCTTAGAAAGACTCATTAGAAACCCTACGATTGTATAGTTCTTTGTCAAAATGATAGAGGATGATAGCAAAGAAAACATCATTGACTCTTCAGAAATGCTTGCTCCCCTCATCCATAGTGAGTTGGGGATAAAAAACGTATATTTGGGAGGTGCTACGAACACCCCTGGTATTCAAACCCACAAAATATCCCATAGCAGCAACCACATATACCAGGAAAGATGTCATGTAAAAGGTCTTTTTTTCTGACACTTTGCCCAACTGATAGCGAATGTTACTACTAATATGCTCCCCCCACTGGATAAACTCGTTTGTCTTCTTAATAGTTGCTATGTACAAAAACATCCATTCCTAGAATTCCTTTGCAGAAGGAAGACCTGAGACTCTACTTAATAGCACAATAAGATCGCTGACTTCCTGAATAAAATCTGATCGATGCATAGTTTTGGGTAATTTGGTGAAATTATTAACTAGATAGGATTTCATCATAACCTTTAAGCATACTTCCTCTTTCTTATCCCAGTGTTCCACTGCTATTTTTGGTGAAATTATGGCGTAATATTGAATGTTTGGAAGTTTAAACAAATCCTCAAAGAAATTTGGGTCCAAACGGATTACCACCTTATCTTCACTATCCCTAACTAACATGGAGTCCTTGTCAAAGTGGGCTGCTGCAACTAAAATAAATTCTGGGTGATGCACTGATGCGGGAAAACCAGCGGCAAGGGCAAGACCACTATCATAGATGGCTTGCATCCATGGTTTCTTTTTTGGAGCCTTTAATCTCTCCCATAAATCGGGAAGATCAGTTTGTCCTAGATCAGTGTCTTAAATATTTCCTAAGTCGGAGGATAGGAAGGATTGGGGAGCAACCCCGAGAAATGAGTACTTCATCTTCTCTTTTCCCTTTGAAGTGGAGGCAGACATCAAAACCTGTGTTTCGAGAGTTGAATTGCGAAAACACAAAAATAACAAATCTTTGAAATTTTGAACTAAGAAAGTTCCAAAATCCCGAAACTAGAAAGTTCCAAAATATCGAATTGGAAAATTTCTGAAAGGAATCACCGAATTGAAATCCCCGAAAGGGTTTCTCGAACTAAAATTTCTGAAATCAAAAGTTTTGAAAGAAATCTCTGAAACCAATTTTTCTGAAAATAATTTTTCTGAAATAGTTTCCTAAAGCCGAAGGTTCCAAAATCGCGAAAACAACAAATCTCCAATTCTGAAATGAGAAAGTTCCAAAATCCTGAAATGAGAAAGTTCCAAAATCTCGAACTGGAAAATTGAAAATTCTTAAGATTTTTGCCGAAGGAGTTCTTCGAATGATTTTCCCGCTTTTTGATCTTCCGAAGAAATTTTCCAAATGAGTCTTTCCAAATATTTTTGAGGATTTTGCAAAACTAATGTTAAATCCCCAAGCTGGAATACGAGAAATGAAAAGAAGCACGAGAGGCCTAAAAATATCCTTTGAACGGCTTTGAATACTTGGAGGAAACTCAAAAAATGAAACATGGTGAACCAAAAGAATGACATCATAAAAAACACAAAGGGAAACCAAAAGAAAAACCCAAATGAGGATGAAATGAAATAAAAAAGACCTAAAACCAAAGAAAAATAAACAAAAACATACCTTGAAAAAGACATCGCAAAGTACAAGAATGGAATGTTAGAGCGAATGTGTCAGGTAAAAATGACAAGTAAAAATTTGAGTTTAAATAGAAATCCCGATATTAATGGTAAAAATCCGATCCGTACGGAGGTAGGTGAAAATTAATTACACACAAAATCTCTGAAGGTCCGAAATTGAAATCTTGAAATTCAAAAATTTGGGATTTTAGACTTCAGGGATTGGGAGGCAAAAAGACGAATTGGCGATTGAAAAGTCCGAAACCCAAAAAACCTGAAAGTCTGAAAATTTAGACTTTCAGAAATTTGGACTTTAGAAAACTTCAAGTGAAAATCCTAAAAAATGACTCAGAGAACTCCGAAAACCTGAAACTTGAAAACCTGAATTTCAGGATTTCAAACATTCGAACTTTAGAAGTCTGAGAGGGATTTAAACAAAAAGATCCAAAAAGTCCCGAAACCTGAAAACCTGAAAGTTTGAAATTTTGGACTTTCAGAGTTTCAGACTTCGGAAAATTTCAAATGAAATTCCGAAATTGAGCTAAAAACTCCAAAAGAGGAAAAACTCCGAAGTCTAAAAATTGAAATTTTTCAGATTCTCGGTCTTAGAAAGAAATTCACCGTGCGAGGATTTCTTTAAAAAACATTGGTTTGACATATAGCCTTCTTCTAGGTAGGTTAAATGGTTAACATTTTTGGTGATCTCTAGGGAAAGTTTGCCTGCTAAACTTTTAGACCAGTAGCCTTAAGTAAAACATTGGGCAAAGGAGCCTAAAAAACCAAAACCAAAATAGAAAACACGTAAGCAAAAGAAAAGAAAAACAAAACAATGTGCAAAGCACTTGGAGGAAAAGACAGAACACTGTACAAGGTGGAACCTCCTCAAAATAATGTTTTGAGGTGTATCCCATTCACATGAATGGGAAATTATTTTCCATTGAGTCTGGATAGGCAAAATGAATTCACCTCTTTGCAGCTTGTAATAACATAGGGCCCGCTCTAGAGAGCATTGAACTTGGCATGCTTGTCGGGTTTGGCGCGATCTTTGTCCCATTTTAGAACCAAATCCCCTTCCCTGAACAATATATGAGAGGATTTCCTATTAAAGGATTTCTTAACTTGAGCCTAATGCTCTGTCAACATATTCATGGCAGTGTTTTGAATTTCCTCTAGCTACATGAGTTCAAAAAACCTCATTGTTAAGGCTTCATCTTCAAAAACTTGAAGCCGATAAGCCAAATCCAAGGAAGAAATTTCCAAGGAAAGTGGAAGTTTTACTTCCCTTCCATATACGAACATGAAAGGAGAAACCCCGATGGCCTTTTTAGGTGTTATTCGATCGGCCCATAGGGCCGTCTTGAGCTGTGTATGCTAGGTTCTTCTATTGGCCTCCATAGTGTGCTTAATGATTCTTATAAGATTCTTGTTTTTGGATTTGGCCAACCCATTTCCATGTGGGTAATAATTAGATGAAGTCTTGAGGTAAAATCCATTCTTGATGACCCATTCACTTATATTCATCCCGAGGAAAGACATAGCATTATCTGAGATAACAGTAAAAGGAACACCAAACCTTGTCATCAAACTTTTCAGAAAATCCAGAACAACCTTTTCATTACTTTATTTTAGGGTGACTGCCTCTGTCTAGCGAGTGAAATAATCCATGGCAGTAAGGACCCATTTATGCCCCTCACTGGATGAATGATTAATCATCCTGATGAAATCTAAACCCCAATGAACGAAGGGTTGATCCACCTGAACAGGGCCTAATGGGAGACCTTCTAGCCTTTGTTTGCCTGCGAAAAGAACACACTATGTATATTTCCTCACCCAGATATGAGAGTCTTTGAACAATTCTGGCTAGTAATAACCGACTCGCATGATCTTGGTGGCGATTGTTCGTGTAGAGAAATGTCCTCTGGACAGGCCATTGTGGAATTCCTCTAATACCTTGTTCACCTATTATGGCCTGATACAACGTAGAAGAACACCATTTAGATCCTTTCAGAAGATAACATTATCTATCATGATATATGGAATAGATTACAGACATAAAGTTTGTCTTTGGACTTTATTCATGTTTGGAGGATATATCCCCGAGAGAAGAAAATTATGCATCTTAGTTGACCAATCAATCTGACCATTTCCTTTATCATCATGCAGAAGCATGACTTCTTCCATATCTTTGGTCTTCATGTCCGCGGCCAACTGCTGACATAACCATTTTCCCCTAACAAGCTTAGTGACCTTGATGTGTACGTCATATTCCATTTCTTTCATAATCCACCTAGCTCATTTCTCATTCATCTCCTTATTAAACAAAAACTCTTTGATGCCAGGATGAGAAACCTATAAATGGATTTTGTTGTTAGACAACAGATGCCTAAACTTCTTTAGGGCTCGAATGATTGTAAAGACCTATTTTTTGATGAAGGAATATTTGAGTTCATATTCCTTAAGAGACTAACTAAAAAATACAATGGGTTGCTCCATCAGGTCATCATTTTGCTGAGTGAGAATTCCTAAAATACTTTCCTGACCTACAAAAGTGTAGAGAATAAAATCCCTGTCAAAACGAGGATTCACCAGGGTAGGAGCTTGGGAGATAGCTGTCTTGATGGATTCAAAACTTTCTCTTCCCTCCTTTGTCCATGAAAATGGAATATTATTTTTAAGCATGGCCGTCAGCAGTTTTGCCAACATTGCAAACTGAGGAATAAATCTCTGCACAAAATTTATAGTTCCTAAAAAACTCTGGAGACCCTTTTTATGACTTGGGAGGGATAAAGACATAATTGACAAAATCCTAGCTGGGTTGATGGACAAACCTACTACTAAAATGATATTTCCTAACAAATTTCCTTTATGCACCGTGAAAATGCACTTTTTTAGATTCAGTGAGATGCCGAATTCGCTACACCTTCGAAAAGCTTTCCTTAGATGGGTGATATGATCCTCAGTATGTTTGGAGTATACAGTGATATTGTCAAGGTAAACCAAAATCATATCATTGATGAATCCCTTAAATGCCATATCTATGGCTCTTTGAAAGGTGCCCCCTACATTAGATAATCCAAAAGGCATCTTTTTGTAAGCATACGTGCGCCATTTGGTGGTGAAATTCGTCTTGAATTGATTAGATTCTTGGACCAGAATATGATTGTATCCTGAATATCCATCGAGAAAGGAAAATATTTGAGCCCCTGCTACTGTTTGGAGGATTTGTTCCATTAAGGGGAGAGGGTAGTGGTCTTTCAAAGAAGTGCAGTTCAGGTCCATGAAATCCACGCACAACCAAATATCACCGTTATTTTTCCTTACGAGTACCAAATTAGCTACCCATGAAGAATGCTTGATAGGAAAAATTATATAGGCCTCGATAATCTTGGTTAGCTCTTTCCACATCAGTGGTTTGATTTTGGCATTAATTGGCCTCTGATTTTGATGAATTGGTTTGGAGTTTGGATCTAGTTCAATAGTATGTTGAGCCAAGCCGGGATCAAAACCACACAATTCCTTGTAACTCCATGCGAAAATATCATGGTATTCCTGACATAATCAGACAAAAGCCTCTTTCTCTTGAGTAGTGCATATCTTACCAATTTTTAGGAAATTCTCACTTGCTACCTCAACCTCTTCAAAATATTCCTCTTTGACCACCATATTGGTGCTCTATTTGGCTTGATCATCTAGATTAAAAATGGATTCCAATGTAGTAAGGCCTTTTGACAGCTTGTTTCCTTTCAGCTGTATAATTTGATTGCTGTAAGAGTTTTGGAGTTTATCTTGGTGTTTGGCAGCGAATTCTACTTCTTGTTGTAGGAAGATAACAATCTATTGATCGCTATTAAACACCTACCAACTACTCACATTATCCAGTACTGTAGGACGAACCACCATTTTGACCATCTGCTGCCCTTCTTTCATGATGTCTGTTGGTATGTCGTATTGAGAACCAATGGTAGCTAGCTTGTCAGCATCTTGATTTTATTTCCTGGGGATTGCATGAATTCCGAAAGCTTCAAAGTATTCTATTAGATCCTAGACTCAATTTTTGTATGACCTCAGTAAATCATTTTTTGATGCACTATGGGTTGTAACTTGGTGCACAACCAATTCGCTATCACCAAAGACAATCAAGGTGTGGATTCCTCTTCATTGGGCCATCTGAATTCCTTGTATAAGAGCTTCATATTCAACGACATTATTTGTGCAACTGAACTGCAACTGAAAGGAAGAGAAATATTTTTTTCCTTCTTGAGATACTAACATAACCCCTGAACCAGATCCATTTTTACTTCCTGATCCATCAAAGAACATCTGCCACAGTCTGTTTGTATCACTTGATGCCTTAACCAACTTAGGTACGATGGCATCTTCTTCATGAATGCAATACGTACCTAATCCAGTCTCCTCCAAGAACAACAGACCAGATTCTTCATTTGCAAATAAATCAGCATAGGGGTCGTATTGATGGTTTATACTCACTTCATCAAGAACTGTATCTGAAACCTCTTCAACAAGAGTAGTTGGCTCACGATATGTATCCTCATCTTCGTGATAAAAAATGGTGTAATTACCATTTATGGGTTTAGATGTGTACGGTTCCACGTGATTATGACAGATTGGTTCTACCCTTATAGTTACCTTAGTCCCATATCGAGTCCTAAGGATCATATACGACCAGTTTGATGACAAATAACCTCCCATTTTTTGTGGTGAAATCTCGTGATAAGCAGATGGTGAAGAGGGGAGAGAGATCAATGATAGATATATCCTATGTGAAAGTCAAAATAAGACATGCGTGGATAGTAAGCTAAAGCCCTTTAATGACCCCCATAGTTTGGATTGCAGTACTATCTAGCTGAAAAACCCCTCTCGAAATTGGAGCATATGGAATTTGTAGTACATCCGTGACCTGCTTAGGCATCACAGAACTACTGGCTCCAGAATCGATCATACAATTGTGCACTAAATGGTCACCAATAATCAAGGAGATATATAATGGTCTTAGCATGTATTTTTTTCTCAGGTTGGCATAAGATGGTTACCACTACTACTTCTTGACCTGACGGTTTGTTAGTAGTGCCAAATCTATTCAAAGCATCTCGTAGCAAGTTCCTTTGAGAAGGAATCAAAAGTGCATCCCACATTGTGATGCTCAAATTGGTCTTCTTAATTTTTTCCACGATGTTGAATGGAATCGCTCCCACTTTACTAATGCCTTTTGGGGCATTGGGGTCTTCCTTTGGATAATGCTTATTGGGTACCATGATACTTGACATCCCATCTTTCTTTGTAGTCTGATCCGCAGATACTTTTGATGATTTCCTTCTCGTGCCTTTATCATCTAGTACCTATGTTGGGGCTTGAGAAGTGGATGCGTGATCAGTATTGGAAGACTGTGGGTCTATTTCCCTTTTCTTAGAATGTGTGTTAGATGCTATGGTGGAGGATTCAGTATTCACACCACAAAATTCCTTAGCTTGCGAATTTAGTAATATAATTTCATCAGAAGCTTGGTTATTAGGCTTTCTGAAGTGCATGGTCCAACAGATAATTCAGGTGGAGTGGTTATTCTTTGAACCATGAGGGCTTGGCTCAAAAATCCATTTTGGGTAGAGATTCTGATTATGGGGTTGAGAACAAGGGTAACACTATTCATAGTCTTGGATGAGGTTGTTCTAGACAAGGACTATAGCTTAGGAAGAATTGGCAGTAGAAGGGTTCTGAAAATTCAAAAGTTTTACATTCGCAGCTTAGCTTGTGGCCTAATTTTACGACTGACCATTTCCATGGAATGGAGGATAGTTTGTTTGATATTGGGATTGAAAGGGGCAAGCATACTAGGACTACTACCTCTTCATTGCTATGAGTTCATTCCCGAAAGTTTGTAATAGTGACTTTACCTTAGCCAAATCATTTGAGGGATTGGATGCATGCATGGCTACTAGAATAGAAGCTACCAAAATTGGGGCAATGACTGGCTGTTGTCTTGTAAGCTTAGAAAAAACAAGAATGAGAGGTCTAGGAGCAATTATACCTGCTTGAATCAAGCAATTTTTGGTTCGTACAGAAAATTTGTAAGCATCAGGAATAACAGTCCCCCCATGGATTGAATCATGATGGCGACATCACTATTCAATCCCCATAAGTAATATAGAAATGCACTTTCTGGGGATGGCCTTACAAGTGTTGGGATCTATTCCCAAGTCTTGTCAAAATGGAGGTTGAAATCACTCATATACTCTTGAGGAGACTGCTTGATAGTATGGAATTGTTCTACAAGTGAGAGATTATCACTTTTGTCCTCGAACTGTTTACACAACTTTGTGCCTAAATCATTCCAAGTGGTAACAAATCCAATAGCTAAACTCTGGAACCATTGAAGTGCTCTACCTTTGAATGAAGTAGTACGGATTCAAACTTCCACGTTATCTTCCTTGATATTGTGTACTATGCAGATGCTAGCTACATCCAATATGTGATCCTGAGGTGAAACATTAGTCTCCCTAGTGTTAAATGGTAAAATTTTCAAGGTAGCTGCTGGTATGGCATCTCTTTGCGCTAACAACAAAGGATTGCTAGCATTGAATGGAGGACAAGTTTTGGCTGCCATGATGTTCAAAATCTAGTTGTATCTTGATGGGAAAAAATGTCCTTCAGGAGGAGTTGAATGCCCTCTATGAGGTAAAGCGGCAGCTGATGATATTGAAAGGTTTCTTCCCCTTCTTCTTGGGGGAGACAAAGAAATATCTGTATGATTATATTTGTCCCACCTCGAAAATCCTCTTGTGTGAATTATTCGCATAAGTTAATGTATCAAACTTTGAAATTCAGAGAGGTGGATTAACCACGTACCTTGTGTCAATGGAATGAGAAGAGAAGTACCAACTCTCTGTCCCATCGGGCTTGCCAATTTTTTTTGTCTCCAAATCATTGCACCCCCCATATGGCCTTGGAATTAATCATGACATTCGGTGTGATTGGGACACATGGGATCACCTCTCAAGCTGTGGGACTTGCGCTTGAGGTGAACCTCCGGAGAAGGCCTACTTCCTCTTCCTAAACTAAACACAACACTACTTCTTATGCAAGAAAGATGGCTAACTAAACCTATACTAACATTTCATGGGATTATGGAGAGAGAATGCAAGGAAATAAAATCTATGCTAGAAGTGGTGATGCACCAAGAAAAAGGATGTTCAAATTCTGGAAGGGTTAATGTGGGTAGGATGCTTACATCATTGGCCACCTTCACCTATTTCAACTTGGAAAGGGTACAAAATCTCCACTCGTTTCTCCTCCAATTTCTTAATTAGATCTTGTAATACTTGACACCAGAATTCCATGGCCTTTTGATATTCAAACAATTTAGTGGCATCATCAATCACCTCTTCCTAAAGAAGCAAGTCAGAATCCTCCTCTCTAATGTTACTCCATGTTGCCAAAGTTAAATTTAAATTATTATTATCCTCAGAGAAGGATTCGCCCATCTTAGAAATGGTGATTTTTGCAACCTGCAAATCATTATATATCTCAACGACTTCCTTGATCAGAGGATTAGCTTCATGCAGAATTATTTCCCTTCATCCACTCACTGATCTCCCTTTCTGGCCTAGATTTTTGAGATCATGATAAGAAATATCATCGATTGTAGATGAAATTTTCATAGCCGTAGTAGTTGAGATGTTAGTGGATGGAGTGGGTTGGGTTACTTTAAGTAGCAGTGCAGTGAGTTACTCGACCTTGGCCTTGAGCTCATCCTTGTTGGCCTTGTTTTTGTCATATTTCTCCAAAAGGGCCCCAAGAGCAGTGTGTACATCTTGCTTGGCTCCTTCATGAGTATCCTTCCCCAATGAGAACTTTGATATCTAGTAATCTGCTGCTGTGATTGTTTCTTTAGTTTTCCCCTCAACGGGGGTAGCCACTTCTATCACACACTCTCCAGATGGATTAACCATCAAACTTGATATGGTTCTTGGTCTCTTGGCCTGTCTTTTGGGCATGGACTCCAATATACTGAGATCTATAACATCCCCCAGAGGCACCTTTTTCTTTTTCTTAGGAGTTTGTCTAATCAACCATTTTGGTATGGCTAGAGCCGATGAAGATGGAGTGGTAGATCCAATACCTGAAACATCAGTTAGAGAAAGATCACTAGAAATATCAGCTGGTATTTGAGCAGAGGTAGCAATGATGAAAGGTTTAGATGTAAGGACAACCATAAGAATTGAAAAAGCAATGCCGGGGGTTGTGAGTGAAGAAAATGGAAATGTTAAAGGAAGTGAAAAGGAAATGGGTGACCCAATATTTTCCCCTACTGATAAAACTGGAAGTGATGAAAATACTTAGGGCATAGAAGGGGAGGGGAAAGAAGAAATGATGGTGGAAGTGGAAAGAACTGATATTGGAAGTGATAATGGAGGAAGGAGAAGATGTGATGGATCCTGGATGACACTAGGAGAGTCATTGACTTTAACTACTTTTGTCACTGGCACTACAGGTGATGTAATCTTGGGAGCAACATACTTTGAGAGAGATGAGCCACCAACAATAAAGGAAATTTTCTTTGGAATTGTAGGAACCCTTTGAGTCGACCTCTTTCCTTTAGTGGGTGTTGGTTGGTTTATTGCTGGTGTAGCCCCTATATTTGTAGGTTGATTTTCCCCTTTGGGTGAGATTCCCAAGGCAGTCAACCAACTGAAAGTCCTTTTTAGAATGGGTCCCACCCTTTCCTTAGTATTGCTGAATTCTTCCACATACCAATAAACCCATGGAAATGGATGATTGGCAATATTATTGCTCTTGTATGATGAATCTAAAACCTCATCATTGTCCTGCATGTCCTTTGGCACATCAGCCAAACTAGATTGCCAAACTTCGTCAAGGGTTAATCTTTCATAATCCCTTTGTCGCATGATATATTCGTCTTGACAATGAATCCATATATCATCTAATTGGGGTACATGAGCACTGGATCAACCTGTCTCCCCAAAATTACCCCAATAATCAAAATTAGTTTGTGGATGGAAGGTCTGCAGGGTTACCTCAGCCATTTTTGCATCAATTTTTTTTGCCTTGTGAATATTTGGGCAAGAATACCTACAAATTGAAACAGGGAAATGCATTCCTGCTTTTTGATGCTTATTTTGGATTTGATGATAATCCAAAAACTACCAAACTAATTCCAAAATAATCCATTTGTCAGCGGGGAACCTCGACAATTTTCTTGGGGAACCTATGAAACCTAGAATCCAAATGTAGGTGAATGTAGGAAATTGAAAGTAGATTTCTCCCCATTCTTGCACCTCTTGGAAAGCCTCATCAGAAACCCTCTGATTGTATAGTTCTTTTTCAAAACGATAGAGGATGACAATGAAGAAAACATCATTGACTCTTTTGAAATGCTTGCTCCCCTCATCCAGAGTGAGTTGGGGATAAAACTCATATATTTGGGAGGTGCTACAAACACCCCTAGTATTCAAACCCACAAAATATCCCATAGCAACAGCCACATATATCAGGAAATATGTCATGTAAAAGGTCTTTGTTTCTTTACACTTTACCCAAATGATAGCAATGTTGCTACTAATATGCTCCCCCCATCGGATAAACTCGTGATTCTTCTTAATAGTTGATCTGTAAAAAAACATCCTTTCCTGGAATTCCTTTGCTGAAGGAAGACCTGAGACTCTATTTAATAACACAATAAGATCATTGAATTCTTGAATAAAATCCGATCGATGCATATTTTTGGGTAATTTGGTGAAATTCTTAATCAAATAGGATTTCATCATAACCTTTGAGCACACTTCCTCTTTCTTATCCCAGTGTTCCACTGCTATTTCTGGTGAAATTGTGGTGTAATCTTGAACATCTGGAAGTTTAAAACAATCCTCGAAGAAATCCGGGTCCAAACAAATTACCACCTTATCATCACTATCCTTAACTGACATGGAGTCCTCGTTGAAGTGGGCTGCTGCAGCTAAAACAAATTCTAGGCAATGCATAGATGTGGGAAAATTGGTGGTAAGGCCAAGATCACTATCATAAATGGCCTGAAAACATGGTTTCTTATTTGGAGCCTTTAATCTCTCCTAGAAATTGGGAAGATCAATTTGTCCTAGATTAGTGTCTTAAATATTTCCTAAGTCGGAGGACAGGCAGGATTGGGGAGCAACCCCAAGAAATGAGTACTTCATCTTCTCTTTTCCGTTTGAAGTGGAGGCATACATCAAAACCTATGTTTTAGGAGCTGAATTCCGAAAACCTGAAAACAAAAAATCTCTGAAATTCTAAACTGAGAAAGTTTCAAAATCCTGAAATGAGAAAGTTCTGAAATCCCGAACTAGAATTTTTTTGAAAGGAATCACCGAATCAAAATCCCTAAAAGGGTTTCTCGAACTAAAATTTCCAAAATCAAAAGTTTTGAAAGAAATCTCCAAAAATAATTTGTCCGAAAGATTTTCCCGAAGCCAGAAGTTCCAAAATTCTGAAAGCAACAAATCTCTGAAATCTTGAAAGCAACAAATCTCCAAAATTCTGAAATGAGAAAGTTCTGAAATCCCAAAATGAAAAAGTTCCGAAACCCTGAATTGGAAAATTGAAAACTCTGAAGATTTTCTCTGAATTATTTTCCCGTTTTGTGATCTTTCGAAGGAATTCTCCGAATGAGTCTTTCTGAAGATTTCTGAGGATTTTGTAAAACTTATGTTAAATCACCAAGCTGGAATATGAGAAATGAAAAGAAGCACGAGAGTCCTAAAAATATCCTTTGAACAACTTTGAATACCTGGAGGAAACTCAAAAAATGAAACATGGTGAACCAAAAGAACGACATCATAAAAACACGGAGGGAAACCAAAAGAAAAACCCAAATGAGGAGGAAATTGAAGAAAAAAGACCTAAAACCAAAGAAAAATAAACAAAAACATACCTTGAAAAAGATGTCACAAAGTACAAGAATGAAATGTTAGAGAGAATGTGTTAGGTAAAAATGACAAGTAAAAATATGAGTTTAAATAGAAATCCCAATATTAATGGTAAAAATAGAAAATTAATTACACATAGAATCTCCAAAGGTCTGAAACCGAAAGCTTAAAATTTAAAAATTTGGGATTTCAGACTTTGGGGATTGGGAGGCAAAAAGATGAATTGGTGATTGAAAAGTTTGAAACCTGAAAACCTGAAAGTCCAAAAATTTGGACTTTCAGAAATTTGGACTTTGGAAAACTTCAAGTGAAAATCCTAAAAATGACTTGGAGAACTCCGAAAACCTGAAACCCGAAAACCTGAATTTCGAGTTTTCAGACATTTGGACTTTTGAAAGTCTGAGAGGAATTTAAACAAAAAGAGCCAAAAATTCCTGAAACCCAAAAACTCGAAAGTTCAAAAATTTAGACTTTCGGACTTCAGAAAATTTCAAATGAAATTCTGAAATTGAGCTAAAAAACTCCAAAACCCCGAAGTTTGAAACTTGAAAATTTTCGGATTCTCAGTTTTAGTAGGAAATTCACTGTGCAAGGATTTATTTAAAAAACATTAGTCTGACATATATCCTTCTTCCAGGTAGGTTAAATGGTTAATAATATTCATGGTAGAGGTCTTAGAAGCAAGGGAAGATAATATAACAAATAATCCAAATTCAATCTTCCCAGATGACTGTTGAACCTTTAATTATGATGGAGCAAAGTTCCACTTTGGTACTGGGGTAGGTGTGATACTTACCAACCCTCAAGGAAGAGTCATAACCTTCACCTTTAAATTGAATTTTGAATGCACAAATAATGGAGCAAAATATTAGTCTCTCCTTCTTACTCTCATTGTAGCCAAAAGGATGGGTGCTCTTAATATTAGGGTGCTAGGTTATTCACAACTAGTTACAAATCAAGTATCTGAAGTATTTGAGACTAGGGATAAACATCTGCAGCTCTACAAGACTGACATCCTCGAGTTAAGTAAAGGTTTTGATTTCATTTCAATCAAAGCTATACCCAGAGAGTAAAACCTCCTTGCCGACTCTATAATAACTTTTACTTTTCATTTTACCCCATGTAGCAAGATAGAAGACACTAGCTTTACGGTTTCAGTTTGTGCCAAACCTTTGGTTCACAAGATACCAAAAACCCCAATTATGTCTTATGTAGAAGTTGAGAATGAGTTTATCAACTTAGATTACACTGAAAATGATGAAGCAATCTTAGGGTATTTGAATGCCTACACATACTTGCATCCTGCTCATCATAATATCAACTTTGTTCTTATCCCACACTCTTCCTTTTACTTTCGAGATTCCATGATAGACCCTTTCTCTATGGAAGGTCTCGAGGTATATGAAGTAGAAGATGAAGGAGACTTAGATCTACCTCTGTTCCTACCTGAATTTGAAGAGGTTAATGCCTCCTTAATCAAAAGAACAATTGATATAAACATCAGGATGGAGGAGGAACAAAAAATATTGAATCTGGGATCCTCTCTAACTCTAGAGGAGATATAAATACACACCCAAATCCTCAAGGAGCATGAAAAATCTTTCACATTTAGTTATAAGGAAATGATGGGAATTACACCACATGTTGCAGTTCACAACCTCATCACTAGGCCAGATGCTAAGCCAATTAAACAAAAGTTGAGAACCATGAAGCCAAAGATGGCCCTCATGGTGAAAGAAGAAGTGATGAAATTCCTACAGGTGGGTTTCATCAAGCTAGTTTAATATTCACAATGGGTATCTAATATCGTTCCCGTTCTAAAAAAGAATGGAAAAATCCACATTTGCATAGACTTTCAAGATATCAACAAGGATTTTCCCAAGGATGATTTTTTGTTACCATCCATCGATGTTATTTTCGATACAACAACTGGTTATGAGTTGTTGTCTCTCATGGATTAGTTTTTAGGATATAACCAAATCAAAATCTCTGAGGAGGATCAGACCAAAACTACATTCATCACTCCTTGGGGAACTTACTGTTATGTTGTCATGTCATTCAAACTTAAGAACATTGATGCCACATACCAACGGGCAATGACTTATATATTCTATGATATTATCCAAAATATTGTTGAATCCTACATGGGATAATCTTCTGGCTAAGGCTAGAAAACACTGTGATCACCCTGAGGTGCTTTGTATCATCCTTTCTCACTTAATCTAATATGACGTCACCTTGAATCTAGAAAAATGTGTATTCGGGGTAACGGGAGGCAAGCTGTTGGGATACGTCATATCTTTACGAGGGATTGATGTAAACATAGCAAAAATACGAGCCTTAGTATAAATGATTCCACTTTCAGATGAGCTTAGGATTAGATATTTTTTTTGGAAAACTTGATGTAATCTGAAGGTTTATCCCTGATCTAACCTTTGCTATTCAGCCACTCAACAATTTACTAAAAAAGGATTGCTGCATTGATTGGACAGAAGAGTGCGATGAGGCATTTAAGTCAGTCAAATGATTCTTATTGTCTCCTCCCACACTCATGCTGCCTAAGTTAGATCGCCTCTTAATCCTGTATTCATGAGCTATGGATGTCTCATTAGCCTGCATGTTATCTCAAGAGGATGACGATAAATGAGAAAATGTAGTCTATTTTATTAGTCAAACATTGGCTTGACAGATATTTTGTTACACATGGCAAAAGAAACACAAAGGAAACCGGGCAACGCCAGCCAGGAGTGGAGAAACCGAATCGAAGGGGACGATACGGAGCGATTGCTAACGGCTGTGTAGGGGCGAGAGAAAGTAGCGCGGAGGGAACTATCGGACGAATGCTGCTGGTGCGGCCTGATAACTTAGACATTTGGGCCTGCAGGAGCGGGCAGGTTGGGCCGTAACCAGGGCGGCAGATCGGTCGGGGGGCGGGGGCAGTATGGGGAGAGCAGCAGCGTGTAACTGGGGGGGGGCAGGGTGCTGGGGCAATAACATAGGCAGTGGCCGTAGAACATGGGGCGTGCAAGAGGGGATGGGGGTCTTGGGAGGCCGGCGGGGGTTGGGGAGGGGGCTGGGTGCTCAGGCGGGGGGGGGTGCGGTACGTCGGGATGGGCAGGGGGATCGGGGGGGCGGGGCGGTGGTGCCATGTGGTCGGTGTGCGGACAGTGGGGGGGCTGGGGGGGCGGCCATGAGGGGGTTGGAGTTGGCCTGGGCGCGGGGGGGCTGTGTGTGTGCGGGAAGCTGAGTGGAGCGTGATGTAAAGGTACTAGTGCTCGCCAACGCCAAAGTTTGGGGGGGGGCGGCGAGTCGTGAAGTGTGGGCTTTTTAGTGGCGAGTTCGGTGACACAAACGTCGCGAGGCGGGGCTCCGGAGTCTCGCAGGGGGCCTTTAGGAGTGGGGGCTGACGCGCGGGGGAGAGAGTCCGGCGGCTGGGCTGAAGGTCGGTAGAACGGGGTTAGCGGGTGCGGGGTGATATGGAAGCTAGCCTGCGGGGGGTAGGCGCGGAGGCAGGGGTGGTTATGGAGTTTGTTTTTTGGGCGCCCAGGTGGTCTCTGGGAGGGTTGGGAGAGGCTGGGTCGGACTGTGCTGGGCGAGTGCCAGGAGCGTGAGGAGCGTGGGCTTCCAGCGGTGAGAGGGAGGGCGATGGGTGTGTGCTGGACTTCTGAGTCGGTGGGTCGGGGTGGGATTTGAGGTTGGAGCAGGTGAGATGGGGTGGGTCCTGGGGGGAAGGGATCGGGTGGCTGAGGCGCGACGGGCTGGGCGGGGAGCGGTCTGGCAGGGGTGGGGAATGAGTCGCGTGATGGTTGGTAAACTTGGGTAGGGGTGAACTTGGGCTGTGATGGGTCGGTGCGGGCGGATAGGGAGGTACGTGGAGGTAACGATAAAATTGGACAGGGGATTGGTCGGCACGCGGTGAGGTGAATGTTGGGGGGGTTCTGAGTGGGGACATAAATCATGGTCCGGTTGGCAGGGGTGGGTTGGGTGGCTCTTGGGGGGTGTGAGGTTCAGGCTGGCGGTGATGTGGTCGACGGGGTCGCTAGGGGGGGTAAGGTCATGGGGTGGAACGCTGTCATCGTTGAGCTGGGCTCTCGGGGGTGGGTAACAGTCGTGTCGGCCGTGGTGGGAGGGGGTGACGGCACTTGGGGAGGCGGGAGCGCTGGGTGGGGGGCGTGGGGGCGGGTCGGCTGGATGTTAAGTGATGGGGTCGCTATACTGCAGAGGATTGCCGGGTTAAAGTCCGGGGCGCGCGGCGTCGAGCAAGGGTTGGCAAGTAGTAATTGCGGTCGCAGCCACAGTAGGTATTCTGAGGCGAGTTGGGTGGCACTGCGACTCGAGACCATGGCTGTGTGTCTTAGGTGGGTGTGTGGTGCGGAGTACCGTGTGCGTAGCCCAGCGTTGGCTGTACGCCGGGTTCTTAGTGGACCATACATATCGGGGAGGAGGAAGGGGCACCATTGCAACAAAGAAGATGGTTACAGTTATAACGCTAAGTAAATTACCTTGGAAAGTGTGCTTTATTGTACAACTTTGTTGATTGGAATGTTGTTAAGATGTTTTTGAGAAGAAAGAATCGAGAAGATTCTTTATGAATCACATAGTGGAGTATGTGGGAGGGTCACTTTGGAGCCAGGCCACTCCTCAGAAGATACATCAGATGGGACTATGGCCCATGTAGAGCATTAGTGGAGATTTTGTGTGTAAATTCCATAAATGTCAAGATTTATCCCAGGAGATTTCCTCATACTAGCACAAGCGCTCTGCAACCAATCAAAAACCATGGCCCTTTTCCACGTTGTGGGGACTTGATTTGATAGGGAAGTTATCTCCCTCATCAAAAGTGGTCATAACTTCCTTAATCACAAACAACATAATACTTTACTAAGGGGTGTAGAAGCCATGGCCTCTTACCTCGTGCGTGGATGTGTAATCGCTAGTTCATTTTGAACCAAATTAATTTGTAGTACACGGTCACCAAAATTAATATCGCTGATATAACATCTTTCAAAAAATTGAGGGAAGTATATGAATTATGGGAAAAGTTCAAATAAATCCACCACATGACTTCTCCCTCTTACCATCAGGCCACTGGATAGGCTAAGACTACAAATAAGCTGTTAAAATACATTCTCCTTAAGAAGTAAGGAGACTAAATGATAGCACTAAAGCTCTTTCCGAATTATGGGCCTATAGAACATCGATCAGAACACTGATGGGGGAAAACCCCCCTTTATTTGGTATTGGTGCCAGAAGCAATTTTTACCCTTGAGGTCAAAATTACCTAGTAGCCATATCTCGCTCTAAGGATTTATGGGAGAAGAAATCTATCGAGAGGCGTGAATCTCTCAGTTAGAAAGCCTGATTGAATTTGGCTCAATGCTTAAAAATTGGCATAACGTGTACACTAATGAATGAAATACAACAAGAAAGTATACGGGTTGCAAAATATCTATTAGGGAGATTTAGTTTTAAGACTTGACATCTGAATAGACAAAAAGATCGCGAGGAAGGAAATTCAGGCATAGGTGGTTTCGGGCCATATCAGTATAGAAGATTAAAAAAGGGGCATTTCACCATGTACACTAAAGGGTGACGAGTTTAGAAAATATTATAAAGTCTTACCTAAAGAGCTTCTTCTTTTTTTTTGGATCTATGGATGATCTATTAACATTTACATATGTATAATTATTACATCTACATTGCATTCTATGCCAGTTCCATTTCATAAAAATTTGTTGATCATCAAGGGACTTAGTTGTTATAGAAATCTAAAAACTTCTAAACAGTGGCAAAACAACTCAAATCATTGTTTCTTCAATCTTCACAGTATCATCAATTGTTTCTGAATCCTTTCATCAATCCAAGCCAATATAACACAAAGTTTGATACTAACCATACCAAGGCCCGCATCCTTGTTTACTTATAGTTCTTCTAGATTAGGGGTCTTTTCCATTAGTTATTATAGTAGCTTCAGGGGTTGTCACATATATCCCATATACATCTCGTTGGGAAATAAGAACATTCATAGACATTTTCCTAGGAAATAAGTCAAGTAAATTGTGACAAAGATCACAATTTTTTTTTATTTTTCACATTTCTGCCCTAAAAAACCTTCAGTGTTGAGTCTGGGTATTTAGGGGCACGCGGGCTGTGGAGGACGGCAGTGTGGGTGAAGCTCTACGTCCTGTGCGTCGGGGGTGTCGCACGGTCCGCACAATGTCATAGGTGGCTGTGGAGCTAGGTAAACTCGGTACGAGCGTCACCTGGTCAGGGTGGGCTGGGGAATACTGCCGGGGGTACGAGGATCAGTGAGAGAAGCGTCGGAGACCAGAGGAGCGCCGGTACTTGAGGGGCGAGTGGAGAGGCAGTTCAGGGGTGGGGCGATGCCGGAAGGGCTGACTGATGCGGCGGCGGACCGGCTGGTTGGCCTCTTTGGAGGCGGATCGCGGGTGTTGGGTGGCGGGAGGGGGGCGGACTTGCGAGCGAGCCGGGTAGGGGAAAGGCAAAGGGTGAGGACGTTGGTTAGACACCGAGGTAACGTGCAGCGTCGAAGCGATCGTAAGGTAGGGGTGGGCCCCGGGATGCGGCGTTAGCTGTTCCGGCACGGAATGCGGGGCCAATATCAGGGAAAGTGACGCGGGCCTGGGTCTATATCTGGTGGCGTAGCGATCCGGAGCTGGTGGGCTGGGAGCTCGAGTTGGCGAGTCGAGGCGTTCATCGAACCATGGGGTGAGGTTTTCGGGGGGTGTCGGGGGCCGCTTGAAGCGGACGGCACCAGGGGAGGTCGTGGTTGGTCGTTAGGTCTGCTCGCTGGGGCCGAAAAGGTGGTTGTCCTTTGTGGTTGGTGACCGCGTTGTAGGGAAGCTGCGTCTTAACGATGGAGGAGTAGTGCAATGGGATCGCGGGCCGGGTTAGGGGAGTGGATTCGCACGGAAACGTTTAGGTTGGCATGCTACGGGGGAGCGGGGCCAACGAGCTGGTGACGGGGTGAGGAGGGGGCCTTGAAGACTAGGGGTGAGCATAGGGGTGGAAGATAGGGTGTCGTGGTAAAGGAAGAAGAGAAAAAGAAGGGAATTCCTTGTCCCTAATCCTTTGCAACAAAGCTCTTGATACTTACATTCGAAATCAAGAAACAATGGTCAATTGTTAAATTGATCATATGTAGATGTTTCTTCCACACATAGCGGACGGTGTGCTAGATTCATGAGGGTAAGGGTCCTTATCTAAGAATCCAAATGCTTCATAACTGTAGGGGTGATTTTTAGTTAACATTATTAATTAGGAAATCCGTCAGGCAAATATTTGTGGATTTGTTGGCTGATAACCCGAGTAGTGGGTGATCTAGTAATGTGGAATTCCCCAATGAATCGTTTATTTTTGTTGAAACCAAGCCTCCATTTATTGTATATGCCATGGTAAATGACTTAGTAATTTCTTAGTGACCATACATCTCGGGAAGGGCCATTGCAACAAAGAGTCAGGGTTACATTTAAAAACCGCTAAGTACATACCTTGGAACGTGTGCTTATATTAGTTACAGACGTGATGGAAAAGGTTGTTCAGATGTTTTGACGAAGAAGATCCAGAAGATCTTTAGGAATCAACATAGGGGAGTATGTGGAGGTCACTTTGGGCGCCATCCACTCCGCAGAAATACATCAGATGGGATACTTACATCGGCCCATGTTTAAGAGCATTACGTGGTAATTTTGGGTGGTGTAAGTCCTAATGTCAAATTTTTAATCCCCTGAGATCCGCATACTAGCAAAGCGCTGCAAAACCATTACAAACCATGGCCCTTTTCCTCCATGTGGGGAACTTGATTTTTCTAGCGGAAGTTAGCTCCCTCATCAAAAGATGGTCATAATACTTCATAATCAAACCACTAATGCTTTACTAAGTAGGGTATAAGCCTGCCCCCTTACCATCGTGGCTGGATGTGTAATCGCTAAGGTTCAGTTTTGAACCAACTCATGTTGTAGTACAACAAAGGTCCCAAATTTCATTATCTCGCTGATAATCACATCGTTCAAACTGAGGAATAGCTGACTTATGTGAAAAGTTTGCAAACTAAATCACCGACATGACTTCTCTCTCTTACCCCTTTACCCTCAGGCCAATGGATGCTAAGACTACAACTAAGATGTTAAAAATACATTCTCCTTAAGACTGTCAAGGAGAATAGAATGATATTCGACACTTAAGCTCTTTCCGAACTTATGGGCCTATCAAACATCGATAAGAACACTGATTGGGAAACCCCCCTGTTTATTTGGTAATTTGGTTGCAGAAGCAATTTTAACCACTTGAGTCAAAATTCCCTAGTCTCCATACCTCGCTTTAAAGGACTTTGGGAGAAGAAATCTAATCGATGAGCTTGAATCTCTCAGTTAAAACCTTGATGATTTGGCTCAATGCTAAAATTGCATAGAACTTTACACTGAACTGATGGAAATACAAACAAAAAGTATACGGTAGCAAAATATATATTATTGGAGATTAGTTTTAAGACTTGACATCTGATAAGACAAAAATATCGACGAATGCAGGAAATTCAGGCATAGTGGTTTTGGTCCATATCCATTATCGAAGACTATAAAAAAGGGGCATTTCACTATGTACACAAGGTGACGATTTTAGAAAATATATAAACTCTCTCAACCTAAAGAGATCCTAGGGATGATCTATTAACATTACATATTATATTATTTACCTCTAGCATTGCATTTTTCCTCTGCCCAGTTTCCATTTCATAAATTTTTATCACGGACTTATTTGTTTATTAGAAATTCCTAAAAACTTCTAAAAAACATTGCAAAACAATTCACATATGTGTTCGTTTCTCAATCTTCATCAAGTACATCAATTGTTTCTGAATCATTTCATCCTCCAAGCAATATAACACAAAGAACTTTGATACTCACCATAAACCAAGCCCCGCATACTTTGGTTGTCTCCTTATAGTTTCTTCTAGATTATGTGTCTTTTCCTTAGTCTATCTAAGTAGCTTCCTGGTGGTCACATCTATCTCCTATACAAGTCTCGATATGGTACCGTAGTCAGCTTAGCTTGGTTTCCCCAAGGGGATAAAGTAAGGTGTCCAGGACACAACCCATCGAATATCTCTCACCACTCCTTGCAGTTAGTTGTTTGCTGTGCAAGTAAAAACAATAAGAAACGATGAGTTATTAAAGATTCAAAAAAAGAAAAAAGGAATACCCAACTAACATTTTTGAGCAAGTCAAGAGAAGAGGATCAAATACGCGGATCTCCATGCATCCATGTAGGGTCCAGGTGGCGATGCTACTCCTGACTGTTGGTTGCAGGGCGCTCCCGAAAATAGCAAGCAAGATGTTTTCCCATCACAAAATGGTCGACCCTCTCTTTGTGAGGAAGTGGTCCATCAGAGTACACGTGGTCTCATCATTTGGGTCTGACTCTCTTGCTTCGGTCTGCAGAACATCATGAGTAGATCATGCACTCAAGATCACTCTCCTCCTCCAGTGAGTCTACCATGCCAGCCTCACCACCAGCGGCCTTGGCACCTATGTCTCATCACCTGTCTCTCTCCAACCGAATCTCACAGTTCATCCCCTATATTGCTCTCAGAGTCGGATCACACACTAGTGATCATCCTCCTCTCCCAATGGAGTGGTTGCAGCCTATCTAGAGTAAGGGTGGAGAAGTGACACGGCTTCCCACGGGCATGAATAAAACTCACACTAATATGATAGGAGATCCTAGAACACCTCTGTCTAACTTGGATTCACGAGGCCATTTTCGGGACTTCCTTCATCGTACTATACAAATGTGCCACGGGGAAGCATATCATGTAGAAGGTCGAACTGCTAAGGAGGTCAGCCAAACATGCAAGTCTCAATCTCCCCAATCCTGTTGATGACTGACAAGTAGTGGTACAAGCCACCATGTGGTACCATAGTCCCCACAATCCTGCCATTCATGGTAAGGAGTGGCCCCATCTCTATTGTGGTAAGGGAAGCCACGAGCTGAGATGACCACTCCTAGAACTCATGATCATATCTAGTGGCCATGACAGCCCCTGGACCCTAACTAAAAAATTCCCTTCCGTATAGGGGACGCTCCAAGCATATACCCCCCATTTACTAAACCAATGCTGGGATGGATCAACGACTCCCCATATAACCTGACAATTTGATTAAGGTCCCATGATAGTACTGCCACGTATATATCACAAGTAGATATAAAACCATATGCCTCAATTTACGGATGAGGGAGCCTAAAACTAAAGTAGTGGGTCACCTCCCTTGTCCCGATTTAACTGCGAGGCCAAGAACCCATGATGACCTTATGGATAGTAGGGATGGGAGAGATTTTTAGTAGGGAATGGATCAGACATGAATCGACCTTCTTGAATGAAAGGGAAACATTGGACATCCCAATATGCGTGGCCCCATTAGAGTCATAGGGCTCTAGATATTGTTGTCTATAGAAGTACCGGCTGCTGGTATCAAAACCTCACGAATATGGTAACACATCCTCTAGGGTGATCATCAACTCACCCGTAGCACAAATAACTGGACGGTATTTCCAGTTGCATCCCAATAATTAACAATGTAATAGTATGTGACTGGCAGGAGTAACATTGCGACACCCATGCAATCTCCATATGCCTGCTCTCTGAAGAGGATCAGTATCATCCCGAGTCAATGATCCAATATCACTGGGATCTAGTCACACTCCCTTCATGACTCTAATGGATTATAC